>MINK01191255.1:0-80327 GCA_001735545.1 Phormia regina | reverse complement strand
AATCTGTTAGATATTTAAGAAAAAAATTTAGAAGCAAAATTGCGCAAAGTTGCAACTTTTTTTTTAGAGATTTACAAGGACGATTTATAAGATAATCGGAAGTTAAATATCAGAATGTAAAAGGCTAAATGTCTATTCAAGGAAACGGTGTAATTTATAAATGAATAAGCATTTCATTCGTAATACATGTGTATACGAACAAAGATCATTTGGTATATGAGGGTAATTGTGTGCGAAATGCCGAATTAACGGGCAATTGCGAGAGAGCATTGTAAGCGATTGTGTTATCGATGGCGTTGTGCCCTGGAGCCACTTTTATTTATATGCTATGTGACGATAATGGTGGATCATCCTTAACCCAGCATGTTTTCAAAACCCAGCCTGTTAACCAACATCGTACAAACAAATTCTGGGTTTTGTATGTAAAATTAATAAACAAAATAAAGTAGTGTGTGTGTGTGTGTGTGTGTGTGTATGATCGGTTTTATTATGGAAGGAAACAGAGAAGTAGACTGATGTGTCTGAGCGATTAAGTTTTTATTTCAATGAATAAAATTGACTGAATCCGTGGACATATTACCTGACTAACTTACTGACTATCTGCTCAACTTAACTAACTAACTGACTGTTTGTTTGTCTTTTATACATTTTTGTATGCGAGTTTATATAAAATAACTAAATATATTGCAATCTACTATAATATACAAAGTAAGTATATTGATGTGACTGTAATTCTTGGAAGTCCTTCTTCTTCTTCTTTTTTTGGCAGATCTTTATTATACGATTGGCTTATTTATAATAATTAGGTGTTTTGCGATAACTACATACACTAAACTCTCTTATACGTATGACTTACCTGTTCCACATACATACATCTGAATGTAAGTGAGTGAGTGAGAGTGTCTGTTTTGTTGGTATGGATTAAGCGACCAAACACCAGAAGCTTATCGTAATCTCAAATTTTGCCACACCACATTTTCTGATGGTTGCAAGTGCAATAATAACTGCCTGCAACTGAAATACATACCAGCCAACTAAGTACGATCGATTGAACATTTTTTTTTTTTTGCACAATACATATGTATATTGTTGAGAATATTTTTTGGGATATGAAAAATAGTATTAATACGACTACTACTGTTTCCTTTAGACTGTGGGTATCGTTTTGGCATTCCTAAGGCAACTTTTCAGCTCATAAACTCCTCAAGCTCGCACCTTTTGATATTTGAATGCCTACTGTTTTGTATGCAATGCAACCAACAAACAAACGATTGCAATCGATTTCTGTTTTATTCACTTTATTTCTACTGATGCCTCTTCTGCAGCTTCTTTATTATGTTTTTCCTTGAAGTTCATTTCGTTTGTAAATGGCCCGCATTAACATGGTTGTTCGATTTATTAAGTAACTTCAATTTGCGTTTCGATTACGCGTGTAACGCCTGTTTTATTCTCATTTTTTTTTTTTGCTTTTTGTTATTTATTTATAAGCAGGCCAATTGAGTTGGTGGCTTTTATACGTTTATACATTTATTTGTAGGAATGATAATGGTATATACATAACTACATATTGATGTACATATGTATGTAAAGTATTATATGTATGTTAGCCAAAGGCTATGTGTGTTATAATTATAATTGCATTTTCTGGCGCTCCCCGAGTGGCCAAGTAACGATAGTCATTCGTAGTCACTATCACTTGGTGGCTGGCAAACTGACTGGGAATTATTGCTTAAGCATAGGCGTTGCTCACTAAATTGCCAATTCATTTAAATGAAAAATTGCTCAATTATAAATTGAAAGAAAATTGAGTTGTGATTATTAAAGCCAACAAACGATGATGATTAACAGTGTATAAATGGCGGGAATTAACAAATGAATACAAATGTTAACCGTTCCTTTGGAGAATTAATGTTGTTGGTTGTTTCAGGTCGTATTGGTAACACAAAAATGCCACAATAAATGAATTTAAAAGAAAGAAGCGATATACTAATTTACACATTTAATATATTGTAAAGGTGGGTTTCATTATCCAAATATCCATTGTGATAATTTATTTCTCTCATTGGATATATTTTAACGCTTAATGCTGCCACTTAATAAGATTTTAAAGGTTAATTTTAATGAAATTTTGTGAGATCTCGTTGATTTTTTATAAAGTGCACTTTAACATTTGAAGTAATTTTGATATTTATTTTCCATTTCAAATTAATTTTTAATCTATATTCGTTTGGTTAAAAAATATCAACATTTTTTTTTTTTTGTTAAAAGGCACTCTCACCATGATTTTCTTCATGTTTTCTTTTCTTATTTTTGAGACTGATGCATAAATGTCTTATCTGAAAAGTTTAAAGTATTTATTTTTTTCGGACCTTTATCCTATGTCGGTCTTTTAAAAGCTTTAACTTCATCCAGTAGAATACAAATTCTAGGATAGCACAATAGGGTAAAATGAGTCGAAAATTACGCTTAATTTATGGAAAGGTGACGGTAATATTTTAATTATTACTTACATTTTATTTTTATCAAAGTACGTAAAAATTCGGATTTCGAACTAAATTTTAAGTTCTTCTTCACTTTTATAAATATTATTCCTAAATTTAAAAATAAAATTCACTTTTTGGGTTTAATTTCTTTTCTTCACTTTTTTTAACTTGAGATACGAAAACAATATTTTATTTGTATTTGTGGAAAAGATCACAATTTTACGATTACAAATGTTTCAGTCAATACACTAATAGTACAATGATGTGATCAGAAAAGTGGTTGAAAAAAAATAAAAAACGTTCATCGGTGCTTATGAACATGTAGATATGTATAAAATACACACAGACAAATAATTAAGCGGTAACAAAACAGCTTTCTTAAATACACAAGAGAAAATTTTTAATCTTCGAACAAATTTAAAAATTAAATTTTCAAATAAAAAAATAAAATTCGTTGTAAAAATTAGGATTAAATTGGTTAAAAAAAATTGTTTCGAACAAATCAAAAAAAAAATTAGGGTTCTTCCTACTCTGGATTTTGTACCTTCAGATTTTTTTATGAAAATTCTAATATTTGTCCTATTGTCCTACGGAGGGGTGATATTGAGAAAACTCTGCGGAAAATTTATAGTACCAGTAGAGTAACAATTGACACCTAAATTGTTACCAAAAAAATGTTAATTTATAAAATAAGACTATAAAACATTGGATGCCTCCATTTACATTAAAGAAAAATTATAAAATTAATAAAAACATTATGTAATATAACATTTTTAGAATATAAACAATTTCCCAATTTTCACACATTTTTATTATATTAATCGACACTGAACCTGTTCTCTTGGACCAGTCTTATTACCTTTTCCAAGGGGATAACAGGCCACCACCAATGACAACACCAAATAAAAGTGATAGGTTCTTCTCATATACAGATCCGGAACTGGGACCGGTCACTAGTCCTGAGAACCCTTCAATTACTTCTAGAGAAGTAATTTATGCTAAGTAATTTATGCTATCGATATCGACTTCAAATTTCCTTTATTGCATAGATAATTTTGTTTGTAACTAAAAATGCGATAAAAAATCTTACTATATACCATTACGGAAAAAAACTTGACCCTTCTTTAGAGGGAAGTAAGTGCGGCTTATTTTTTTAAGTTCTGTTTAGATTTTATACCGCTTGTGTATATAAGTCAAAATGTTTTCTAATGAAATTTTCAGCAATAAAAATATAATGCTCTCTCGTTAATCTTTTACTTTTCTTTTGAACATAAATCGATTACTAAATGTTTGCACATAAATCCTCAGCGGGATACAATTATTTCAATCAATATTTACACACATAAAATCAACAATCGAGTAAAAATCCAATTAACTCCATAAAAGCCAATGTCAAAGTTTTAGTTTCAAACTAAATGTGCAACAGAATTAGTCGCAGTAGCAGACATAGTAAAGGCTGTAGTAGTAGTGTTTAAAATAAAACAAACTCATGTTGTTGCAACATAATTTCTATAGTATGTGGTAAGTACTTTTTATTTTTTATTTCGCTTAAAAAAAAAAATTGTTATTGATCTGTAAGACTTAACAGTTACCAAGAATTGATCATGGCTAACACTCTAGTGAGTGTGTGCAAGCAGCTAGTAGACTCAATAAGCAAGTAGGCTCACAGTTAAGTAAGTATATGGGTTAATGTTGTGGCTGACTAGTTGCAACAGTTTCATGTTCTAGTGTGTTTGTAAAGCTTGGTAAGAAGATATGGTGTTTAAGATGCTGTTGTTGCTGCTGTTTCTCTTTTTTTTTTTGCCACTGTGCGATTAATAAAGACTTTATCTATTAGTAGTAATCACTAAAGTCCTTAATGTGCAACAGAAAAACTTGTGGCAAATGTTGTGTCCACAAACGCATTCACATGTCGACCAAGTTAACATACACTTACACTTGATAAAATGAATTGTCAATTGATAGTGCAAGAAAATGGTGCTGATGACGATGATGCTGATGATGATAATAGTGGCAACGATTTAAAATGGGAATGTAAGGAGTGTTTGGAAAAAATTCTACCATTTTTAAATTAGTTAACGATTAGTATTATTTTACTTTTAAAGAAAATAATCCTAATAAAAAATATCAATATTTTCTACATTTTAAATGAAAAATTCATGTAATTATTTAAACATTTTAAATCTGGTTTAAAACCTTGAAAACTCTTATGACAAAAATGTTAATTTCAAAATATTTTTCATTTTTCTCTTGTAATAGAGTTCAACAAACTGTATTTCTAATTACTTATGATGCCTGCGATATTAAAAAGTTCTTTTCATTTAAGATATTTTATTAAATCAAACATCAACTAATTAAATTGTTCTCTAGAGACACAATCTTTGTACAAAATCAAATGGAATTAATTACAAACACTTGTACTAAAACATATATTTCACATACATGCATACATCCACATTTGTAATCGTCTATAGACTTGGCCAACAATAAAATGGAATTTTAACAAGCTTTCTTGATAAAGTGTTGCCACTTTCTGACAATTACAAGTCGTTAAAATTAGCCATTTTTGCCATATCTGGACAAAAGTTAAGTATTTAACAAAAACAATAGGAATAAAATAAAAAATAAATATTCTTTATAAAACGAATAATTTAAAAGAAAAAAGAGAAAAGTAGATGAAAAAATTATTTACAAATCGTTTTTTTTTTTTTTTACAGTTAGCTTTAATAGGAGACAAGAAGATATTATTGGATTCTGGGAAAAGGGAATATAATTAATGTAATATGTCTAACAAAAGTATTAGTTAGACATTTTTTTTTTATAAATATATTGCAAATGTACAAACCAAATCACCAATATTAAATGTTTAAAAAATATTGACCTACAGTCTTATGTTGTTACGATTTAAGCCGAATCATCGATATCTTGTTGTGAGCTCTCTAATAAAAAAAAAAAACATTTATTAAAATAATAAGATATACTCGTTCACAAATCTTCCCGAAATACTTCAAGTAAACAATTCCTCGTATATTAATTTACTACGTCCACTATGTTATCTTCGAAATCTAAGATTCCATGAATTCTATATACTTTCTACATCAAGTTCGAATTTTGTAATTATATTGTTTTATTTGCTAATTTATTCGCTTCATTATTTAGTTAGAGTCATTTTTCGGACTCTATTTTTTATTTTACTTGGCTATATGTGACGATATTCTATGAATGTATGGAATTCTGACTGAAAGCCCGAGTTATGTTGTGAGAGGTGATAGTATTTGTATATACATCGAGAAGGATTGTTATATCACCTAGATTAGAGCTACAAATATTAGAGTGTAACAAACAGGCACTTGACCCAGATTGTTTATCTGATATCAGTGTGAAACACATCGTTAATCTTTCATATGTTTATCCATATAATATAGGAGGAAAACAGTTTTTAAATCAACTACACTTGTAGTACTGATTGCAGCATTAGCTCTTAGACAGTAAATTTGATTTTTGTATTATAATTCCTTGCTTTCTACTGATATTTATGGAAGCGTAGGTAAATAAAAGTCTAAATATATTCCTATAGAAACAGTGTGTCTTATTCGTATTTAGACACCATTTCGAACTTTTTTCTTTCTATAAATTGAATGAAAACTAGGGTCTAGATCTTCAGATTGATGCTGTTCTGCACAGTTGATTTAAATTATTTTTCTTTAGAAGTATTAAGACGTCGTCCACCTAGCATGATGATACCAATCCTTCCTCAGTTATGATCATGTATTAATTATTTTCAAATGTTATTTGTTAAATATAAAAGTGGTTATTAAACGCCACATGTTTCGACCACTTAGATTTTTTTTTTTAATTGGACTTTAAGATAAGGTTGAAGAAGTAGTAATATACTCTAAAATTTCCAGGGTATCTTTACAGCTATTGATTGAATTGATTTCTTAAAAAACTCTAGGAGAGACAGATATTTTTTAATTAATTAAAATCTTTGACACAAAGTCTTATCACGTCCAACCCAATAAGCATTTTTACAGAAATTCAAGTTGATACCAAATGTATTTCAAGCCTTGAATTCAGTACCAAGCATTGAATTCAAATAGTATTATACTTTAATTCAATAGCATTCTCCAGTGAAAAGGAAATTTAAATTCCAGTCAAATTTATTTCACTTGAAAAATTAAATTTTTGTAAACTATTTTTCATGTTTAAAATATTTTAATATTTGAATTCATGACGGACTCCAGCAAAATTTTCCAAGGCTTGAATTTTTAAAATTTATGTGCTTATTGGGAATTCTTAGCTATGTTCCTTCACTTGTCAGAATTTTCGTTGACAATGTCTTACTAATTTTGACTAAATCATGATAATTTGACAAATACTGAGATAGAATATATTTTAAATTTATTCACATATTTCAATTTAAATACAACAAAGAAAAAACAAAAAATATTAATCTACAATAAAAATGAAACCTCAAAAATTCATACAAAGTTACAAATGCGATTGTTTTCAACCTGAGAATTATTGCAACTGTTCGCATAAAATAATTTCCAGTGATGTAATATTGGAAAATGTAAACGATATTGCAGAATCCTTAGTCGAGGTAAGAAATATAATAAAATACTATTAGTTTGAATATTCATAAACCTCTCCTATTCTTATTAGGTAATGAATCTTTGTGGAATTTTTTCAATAAAAGCTAAAGCTTCCGTGGATGTTATTATTTATTATTTTTTACATTTTGAAGAAATAATACATCGTATTGATTCTATACCCAGAAAACGTCTTAACAAAGAAGATCTCATACACGATTTAAGTCGTAAGTGTGGTATGAATCGTGTTGAAGCTCAAATGGCTTATTCCATTATAAAGAGAGCTTTCAAAGCTTTCTATCATGGTACCGATATGGGTGGAGTACCCAATAGTCTCTTAAACGATAAATTGACTCATACTTCCGAATGTCTATGGGTACATGCTGCACAACGTACTGCTCAGATATGTGCTTCATATGAAGGCTTATTTTATGCCAGCCAAAAAGATTTGGAATGTAAAATAAAATTGATTTATAAACAATTATATGATTGTATAATTAGTAGGACACAAACTGATGATGAACACGAATGTACCTGTATGAAATGTTTGAAAAGAATTACCAAAGAAACTCTTAAGCCGGTAAAGGTTACAACCGGTATGCATGATGTCCAAGATCCATATGAAGCACATTATCTAAAAGAACAAGAGGAAACATTCAACAAGGAAGAATCTTTCAACAAGGAAGAAAAACCTCGCTGTTCATGTCCATCCCTTAACATAACAGGTAAAGATTATGCTTATCGAGAAATTGCCGAGGCAATCTATGGCTGTTCAAATCAGGAGCCTTTTGATTGTCGTTGGATCTCTATTAGTAAAGAAGAATTTGAAGGTGATGAAGCTGATATTGATATTAAACTGCCAGAAGAATTTCCTTGTCCTCCATGTCAAAAAGATAAGGAATGTGAAGAAGATTGTCAATGTTTATGTGATGATTGTATTTGTAAATCTAATGATGAGATATTTTGTGATGAATTTGAAATCGGTGAATATAATACGGAGCAAGAAATTTCGAACGAAGATATAACTATGTCCACAGAGGAAGTAGCTTTTTCGAATAACGATTTTGAATCAGTAAATTCTGCATCATTTTAACATGAATATGACATTACAAATATGTTATATAAGAAGAGAGAGATTTTAGCTTATTAAATTTGTCATTTTTTATTATTTTTAAAATTTTATTTTGATGAAATATATTTGAATTGAATTTTTCCGTTTCGTACCAAATAAGCAGCATTTAAGGAAGGTTTGCTGCACTATAATTTTTTATTTATTTACGATCTAAATGCCGCTTAGTTGCATGGGATCTAAAAAAAATTTGGAATATCAATGTACCTTATATCCTCTTTTCAAAAAATTAGTTAAAGTTTGAAGTGCAAAAAAAAAAAAATGCAACATTTTTGATATTAACATCATTACAATTTTTATCCCCTACAAGGAATGCCAATCATAGAAAAAACTATACTCTTTTCACACGTATAAATTGGTATTGAATTAGTTTTTTGGGAGAAAGTTGGAGTTCTAGTTGTTTGATATCAATTACTAAAAATATAGTTTTTCCATTATACACAGTCCTTTATTGTTATATAAAACTTTTTTTTATTTCTTTTGTAGTAAAAAATATAAACTTTAATTATAAATTATATTATAAAGAATTGATTAGCAAAATATTATATTCCTTAATTTTTACAGTGCCTTTTGTACTTTTTGCATTCTGAGCATCGATTAAATGAAAGAAATTAGCTCAGGCCCCACAATTGTGTTATGAAATAAGCATAAATGGTTTACTCGAATTAAAATTGCTGAAAATGTTTGAAGATGAAGTACTGGAGACATTGCACGATTAAGACTCATATCAAGAAGTTGGAAAAACATTTGTAATCATCCTGAAAACAAAAAAATTGGTGCAACAGGAACTGAATAAGGAAACACCAAAAAACAATTTTGAATAACGTAAAATAAATTCAAAAAACCAGAATACAGAGGTAGAAGACAAATCTATATAATTAATAGGCAAACATTTTTTCGTAATCCCTTTTTAGGTCATATAACAACCCGATTTTAATAAAAAAAAAATTATACCACTATAAAGATATTTCTTCGATAGTATGTCAGATATAAAATTTATTAAAATCCTACTAATGCAGTATATCACTTACTCACATATTACATAAACAAAATTAAAGAAAATGAACGTGTAAATTTTTTACTGTATGATCTATCACTTGTCATATACAACTCTCTCAATTCCAACCATTGTCTTCATTGTTGTTATTTTTATAAAACCAAACTGGGACCAAGTTGCAATGAAATACAATTTGTTATTAACAAGTTAAGTTTTTTTATTATTTTATTTTAAAATATATCATGGGAAGCGAATAGCCCCAGGTGCACTCTCGTTACAGATTTTAAAGATTGTAAATAGTTTCCAGTTCTACACAATCCATTTGGAAAGTTTCATTGAGTTCAGGTATTTTTTGGTATTATCTAATAAGTAGTGAACCGAACCCAAAAATATATGTTTTTTCTTGTTTCAAAGAATAAGAAATAGTAAATTCTTTTTTGGCATTTAAAATTATATCGAAACTTATTTCGAGAATTAAATAACTGAAACTATTAACAAATTACCAAAAAAATTACGAAAATCTCATTACCATTTCCAATTTAAATAACACATTCTATTGTTCTGGTTGGTGTCACTGTCTAAACACCTTCATTTAGTAATTGTACGTCATTTCCTGCTAATTCGATCATTTTATCATGTCTCAGAAATTACAATTGACCTTTTAAACAAATAAACTAACTCCCAGACCATGGTAATAAATCTCAAAGCAAAAAAAAAAAAAAAAAGAAAATGTAATCTACANNAAAAAAAAAAAAAAAAAAAAAAGAAAATGTAATCTACAAGAATCTTTAACGATTTCACTAAAAACTTTATTTCCTTTGGGCCGAGAAAAACAACTACAACAACAAACAACAGAAATAACAAAATTGTAGACTAAATGCATCTCGTAAAAATAAAGAGGAGAAAAATAAATAAGTAAATAAAAAAAGTATCAAATATAAAAACTTAAAAGGCCATCTAAAAATGTTGTAGAGCATGTCTACTTTAAGCTTAAACATTAAATGAAAATCTTAAAATCACTGATCACAGTTTATTTTACTTACTTAGTTTTAGTTAGTCGCAGTTTAAGAGGAAGAATCGTCGTCTTAGTAGTAAAATGAAGAAGTGCAAGTTGTTAAAGTCCTTGCCAATAGAGAGAACAAATGAAAAATAAAATAAAAAAAAAAAACCTAAACAGTTTAAAATTTTTTTCGTTGTAGTTGATTTAACTTTAAAACTATTACTTAACATCAATTCGTATGGCCTTCTGGAATTACAAACAACTTCATCGCCAACACCACACCAGACAATGACAATGACGACAACGACAACGACAACGAAGTGCCGCCAACCAAACTAAATACTTATTCAGGCATGCTCCAGCTACAGAGCAACATCATCAATATGTGAGCATCATCTAGCCAGTCAGCTAAACTCTACCAGCATCTTTCTTGACTGTTAAGTTAGTCTAGGGAGTAGTATGTTTAGTTTATTTCCATTCTAATAGTTTCACTCACTATTAACCATAAGCTTAACAAACTATCGAGAGGCTATACAAACTAAACAAACATTTTGTTTCTTTTTTCTTTCCTTCTCCTCTACCAACGTAAAATTGATCTTTTTAACTCAGCCAAGGTTGGTTGTGAGTTTGTGGATCGTTGGCTGCTTGCTGACTAACTGGATGGGTTTGGTTGGATTGATTCTTTCCGGTAAACATTTTGCGCGAAAAACGTGAGCAAAGCAATTAATTAGTCGTACACAAAAACCCTTTTTTTCTGTTTCTTGTTTCTTTTCCATTTTTTTGTTCTGGTTTTCTTTTTATTTTTTGCAGTTGGTCTTTGTGGAAAAATTTTAATTGGCAATTGTTGTGCGCTTTGTATGGTCATAAAAATTCCTACACTTCTTTTGCTGGCATTTTAAGTTTCCCCAAACATCACCATCATCGTCATCATATTATCATCACAACTACTAATACGAACATCACCATTACAATAAAAGCACCAAGTAAATAGTCAGCCAGTCAGTGGTAGCGTTGCTACTGCACAAACAAGAAGTTTAACATACATTTTAAGTGGTAAAATTGATAAGTTAATCAAATGATTTTTTTTTTTGGGACTTAGACCTGTGAAACTTTTATTTATCCGCTAAATTGCCAAACTTCTGTCAACTGTTTGATCTCGCCATGGCAAGGATATTGGAAAAATTCTCTTTGATAATTTTAAATTTTATATCTGAGGAATACAAAAAAAAAATCAGTCGAACATAAATGCAGAGAGTAACATTTTACCTACTTAACAATTCATCCACCTATACTTGCGATATCCTATCTGAATGAAATTCAGCTTTTTGATAAACTGTAGTAAAGAAGAAATCTATTGAATTGAATTTCCCTTCCTTTACACTTCTTGTCTTGACAAACTATAACAGCAATATGCTGAGGGCTAACTAAATCAACATACAAACAAACGGAACGCAGATGCACATTTTCATAATGTTTATGTGTTTGAGTAATTTTAGCATTGTTTGTGTGAATGGTTGATTATCCGCTCACTATATTGTATTTGGGCATTGACTTGTTTAAATTTTCATTTGAAATACTTATTTGTTGTTGTATCTTAAAGATTTGTAAGAAGGACATTTAGTTTAGTTGTATTCTCGTACCGAGTAACAGCAGCAGCAACAACAACAATAAAAACTACTACGACTGATTAAACATATTAAATGTTGTAGACAATTTCGTTGAAGAGAGATGAATGATTTGATGTGTTTTTGAATTAATGTAAAATGCTTAATTGTTGTTACTGAATGTTTACCATTGTTGTCATCGTCATCGTCATCATCTTCATCGATGTTGTTGTTATATAAAGTCTCAAATGATGAATTAAATTAAAATAAAATTATTTGTGCTACATATAGATAAAAATAAATTACATAAGTATTTGCATATAAATGGGGTAAACGATAAATGTAATATAATTGTGATTGTTGAAATTAATTAAATGCAAACTCCTTAAAATGTTCCATGAATAGGAAAAGAAAAGTATTTTTTCAATAAGATCAACAAATACATTACACACTGCCAAAAAATATTTTTTTCATTTTCACTCTTTAGGCTCTAGCTCCTCTAGCTTGGATACAATTTGAGTTTTTCATACAAAACTCGATTTTAAGTATGAAAAATATGTGATCACATTTCAAACTGTGATCACATATTTTTCAATTAGACGCTCTTTTGGTCCTAGCTTTTCTAGTTTAGCAAAAAAATGCAATTCTAGTGATTACAGATTTTCCCTATTTTGGTTCTAACGCCTCTAGATTAGCCAGCAAATGAAATTTTAGTTTTTAGTATAAAATATCGATTTTTAGTGAAAAATACATGTGATCACAGATTTTCACTCTTTTGGCTCTAGCTCTGCTAGTTTAGCTAGAAAATGCAATTTTAGTTTTTAGTATAGAAATATCGATTTGTAGTGAAAAAATACAAGTATCACAAGATGTTTCACTCTTTGGTCTAGCTCTCTAGTTTAGCTAGAATATGCAATTTGAGTTTTAAATATAAAAATATGCGATTTTAGTGAAAAAGACAAGTGATCAACAGATTTTCACTCTTTTGGCTCTAGCTCTTCTAGTTTATAAGCCAAAATGAAATTCTAGTTCGTAGTATTAAATATCGATTTTTAGTGAAAATACAAGTGATCACAGATTTTCAATCTTGGCTCTAGCTCTTCCTAGTTTAGCTACAGAAAAATCCAAATTTTAGTTTTTAGGTAAATTTAAATATCGATTTGTAGTGAAAAATTCATGTGAATCATCAGATTTATCTTTTGGCTCTAGCTCTGGCAGTTGCTAGAAAGATTTAATTTTAAGTTTTAGTATGAAATATCTGATTTGTAGTGAAAAATACAAGTGATCAGCAGATTGTCAATCTTTGGCTCTAGCTCTCTATTATGCTAGAAAATGCAATTTTTTTTTAGTATAAAATATCGATTTTTGAAGTGAAAAAATTACAAGTGATCACAAGATTTTTCACTCTTTTGGCTCGTATGCTCTGCTAGTTTAGCCTAGAAAATGCAAATTTTAGTTTTTTGTATAAAATATCGTATTTTTAGTGCAAAATACAAAGTGATCATCAGATTTCACCCTTTTGCTCTAGCTCTTTCTAAGGTTTAGCTAGAAAATGCAATTTGTAGTTTTTTAGTATAAATATATAGATTTTTAGTGAAAAATACAAGTGATCACAGATTTCATCTTTTGGCTCTAATTCTGCTAGTTTTACTAGAAAATGCAATTTTAGTTTTAATATAAATATTCGATTTTTTAGGTGAAAAATAGCAAGTGATCAAACAGATTTTCACTCTTTTCGGCCTTCTAGCTCTTCTAGTTTAGGCTAGAAAATGCAATTTATTTTTTTAGTATAAAATATCGAGTTTGTAGTGAAAAAATACATGTGGTCACAGATTTTCATGTCTTTGGCTCTAGCTCTTCAGTTTAGCTAGAAAATTTAATTTAGTTTAAGTATAAAATATCGATGTTAGTGAAAATACAGTGATCACAGATTTTCATTCTTTTGGCTCTTAGTCTTCTAGTTTAGCTAGAAAAATTTAATTTTAGTTTTAGTAATAAATATGATTGTAGTGAAAAATACAAGTGATCACAGATTTTCACTCTTTTGGCTCTAGCTCTTCTAGTTTAGCTAGAAAATGCAATTTTAGTTTTTAGTATAAAATATCGATTTTTAGTGAAAAATACAAGTGATCACAGATTTTCACTCTTTTGGCTCTAGCTCTGCTAGTTTAGCTAGAAAATGCAATTTTAGTTTTTAGTATAAAATATCGATTTTTAGTGAAAAATACAAGTGATCACAGATTTTCACTCTTTTGGCTCTAGCTCTGCTAGTTTAGCTAGAAAATGCAATTTTAGTTTTTAGTATAAAATATCGATTTTTAGTGAAAAATACAAGTGATCACAGATTTTCACTCTTTTGGCTCTAGCTCTGCTAGTTTAGCTAGAAAAATCAAAACGGTGGGAATAATTTGTGTGGTGAATAAACGAAATTCACCATGAATTCCGTTATGTCAAATTTATCAAGGTCACGTCATATTTTTGCTACAACTTTTTTCAACTGTGGAAAGTTGCCATATTGACTAAAATACAACCCTATGTGTTTTTGACATTCTTTTATGAACTGTATTTTCGTAAATTGCAGAAACATGAAGAGGAAAGAAAAACGAAAGAAAAGTGACAAAATAGTACGAAACGAAATCATTTTCAATTTGCAGCAATAAATTTTTTTGTCCAACAATATTTAAATTACGGTTTAATTAATTTTTTTTGTAATCTAGAAAATTATACACGACTATCAAGTGAAGAAAAAAGAATTATATTTAAGTAATAAAAATTAATTGCAGAAAATTAAAAAAGGGAGACAAACGAAACTGACGACAAACGAGACGAAAATATAATAAAAAAAGTGTAAAGTTCGTTGAAGGTTGCGCTGGCAAGGTGTTTTCGTTTTTACTTTTATTATTTGTGATTTTTTTTTTTTTTTTGTCAGCACAAACAAGTGAAATACAAAATATAGAAAATTCCCTATTTTGCAACTTGTTTCTATTACTTTCAATTCGTCTTGGAAGTAATTTTAAATTTAGAAATAACTAAAAACAGAAGCGAATTGATTTACAAAAAAATTGTTGCAATTCTTTCTTCCCGTTTATAAGACTAATAAATAAAAAAACTCAATTTTTTAATCGCGTACTCATAATTAATTCACACATTTACACAAATTAATAAAAAAGAAAAGAGACCTTGAGGGACACAATCTCTTGCGAAAACAAAAATTAATAAAGAAAAAACCTCAAAAAATATTTATACTTTTTGTTTTGAATTTTTATTTATTAAGTAAATGTGATTAAAGTCTAGAAGTTACTGACGTGTTGTTACAAAAAGGAAGAAAATATAGAGAATAGATACAAAAAAAAAAACAAAAATACAATTGAAATACAATTAATTTCATAAAAAAAATAATTGTGACCGCCACAACAATAACAACAGTTTAGTCATAAAAATGTCAATACGTACCAAAGTTCTAGGCATGGTGGATGTCATGATGCGTGTACCACCCATACTGGTGATTGATGAAATATTAAAAATTGGCATGGGTCTACCCAGCAGATCTTATCAGACAGCAAATAGTGTTGATACTGGTGGTGGTGGTTTAACTGGTGTTGTTATGACAGAAACCGACTCTTCACATGTTATCCTGCTCAACAACAGCTCCGATACATCAGCCGCTGAATCTGCCTCATCGAGCGTTGCCTATAATGTTCTGAATAATGTCACAAATATCACAAATGCTACATTGGAACAGACGATAGATAATGCCACTGCAGCTGCCACTGCGGGTGGTGTATTAAGTAGTTCCTTCGGTGCAATTTTGGAAGATTTAGCTAAAGATATATATTTATCGGATCTGCTATCAATAACATCAGTTAAAATTATTATTTGTATATTGGGTAAGTAAAGAAAATAGCAAAACAAACAAACAAACACATGAAATAAATATAAAAACAAATAAAATTTACATAAAATAAAAAACAAAACCTTTGCATACAGAACTTTAAATAGATGAATTTATTTAAAATGTTGCCTAAAATTTTATTGCTATTAACTATAATAAAAATATATTCACCGTTTAACTCTTTTCCAATTTCCACTACAATTTTGTTAATTATATAATAAATAGATAGATCCAATCTTTATTATTTACATTTTTATAGATATTGTATATTTTTTGATGTTAAAATGGTGCTTTAATTATTAAATAATTGTAATAACAAATCAAAACTTTTTTCATATTTATACCTATAAAAACCTACATAAATAAAATTAAAAAAAAAATTAACTTTAATATGTTCTATAAAGCATGTTAGGTGAAAAAAAAAAAAAAATATTTTAAATAAAAGTTTTAACAAAAATTTACATTTATCTATTATAATCATTCTTATATCTTATATATATCACAAATTATTATTGAAAACATAATAATTTTGTACTTAAAGAAAAAATTCTGTTGATTGTTTCGATATTTAGCTCATCAATTCTCTTTTTACAAGAACCCAATATCTCTTTACTGGTCTTAGCTCCGGAAATTTAGTTTTGGTACAAAAGCTATGTTGTTGAATATCTACCACCCCATAGTGGACACATTGTGCTCTTTTATGAAAAAAAGAAGCTTATTTAGCAACCATTCCCTAATATATATTTATATACTTATAGAGCCGAAACAAACGACTTTCTTGATTGACCGAAACATCATAAAGCTTGTAATAACTGGATTTTTTTAAAGAAATTTCGTCTGTTTTTGGATCTTAAACGTATCTTCAACATTTCCTCGAGAATTTTGCCAGCACATACGCTCTGTTGTCATGTGAATTTTTATATGAAATTTGATTTTAATTTCTGTGCCCTATTTTTGGCTTCTGATTTTTTTGCAGTTGAGGCAAAATATGGGTAAAGATTTTTTCGATCAATATGACGGTCATAATATATCTTTCCACATTCCATAAAATGGCATTAATTTTTAATGTTATTTGGTAATTTGAAATTCAAAAATAGTATCCAAATAGATTTAACTAATATTATCTAATATCATGTATATTATTCTAAAGCCCTTCCCATATCACTACCGAAAATATAAAAAATATATTATTTGTTTCTAACGTGTGAAAGCAAACAAAACTAATTCTTTGAAAGACCTGCAAGAATATTCAATTTGATTCTATTGTAACACTAGTTTTGTATTTATTTTTCCTCTTATCAAATTTTAATTATGTTTATCTTGCTTTTTTCTGGCATAATTTGCATTTGCTTTTGCAAAATGATTGTGATTTCAATTCATGCTCACAATTATTTTGTTTTATATTTATTGTTTTTAAGTCTTATTTTCTAATTGTTGATTTTTTTTTTTTAAATTTTCTCAGCTTGTTTCTGCTTCTATATAAAAAATCACGTATGTTTGGTCAGTGTAGTATTTAATTCAGTCAACTACTTAAAACTAATGATGACTCAACAATATTTTTCACTTTATTTTTATTATTTTAATATTTATAATTTTTATTTTCGTATTTAATGTAGGTATGTTTCTTTACTAGATAATATAAATATGTACATAAATAACGTATTGTTTATATACGTTCTTACAATGTTAATTTACTTTTATGGAATTTATGTGCACCATTTTTAAATTTAGCTAATTAAAAATGTTTTTCTTTGACAATTTCAAACGATTTACAAAATAGTTTTTTTTTTCCAAGTTTACATATTTATATAAATATTTTCTGCACACAACAATAATGTAAAGATTTCATTAATCTTTTTCTCAATAGAAAGTTTATGATTTATACTCGAAGTTTTAATATACAGTAGACTCGCGGAAATGTGAACTAATTTTTTATTCTTAATCGAGGTTTCGCCAACTTATAAACACTAAAAGTTAAAAAAAAGGAAATGTTCACGTTTTGTCACATATCTGAGTCGTTCACGCTTTATAGTGTTCACGTATTCGCTAGTGCACTGTACATACAAATTAAGTTAAGTCATTCAAGAATCATTTTTTAAAGACTTTCTTCCTTAAGGAAAATTGTCGCCGAAAAGCAATATTTTGTAATATCATCATGAAAATTAAATTTATTTTAGATTTTCAACTACATTTTTAATATAACTTTAATAAAGCATGTAAAAACGTACAATTACTCTCCTGTCTTTAGGTCTTTTATGTGCTGCTTGTATATTTATGCTCTGGACACGACATTTAGTTATGGTCTATATGTTTGTGATATCACTTGGTTTAACTTTCCTCTCCCATTGGTCAAATGTTTCGGCGCTGGCGATACTGGAAAAAAGTCCGTGCATACTGGAAGATATAATGTCTATGAATACGACACGTCTAATGGATACGGGAGGAGTGGCGGTCTCGTTGTTGCCGCATTTGGTAGCACAATGGTTTATGGGTATGCTGTTCGCTTATATACACTTGGGTCCCCGTTATGAGTTGTTACAAAAATCGATGCCTTTAATATTTGCTAGTCCTATAGTTTTGGCCATGTTACCGCTAAAACCAAAAATGATAAAATATTTGCCCATCGTAGCTGACGCTGTGCCATTGATGCTTACGAAAATCACTGTAATGAGTTGTGGTATGGAAGCTGGTAAAATTGTATACAACGGTTATCAATATGCCATGAATTTTGTGAGTAATTTTGGTTTATCGGCCCTGATTGAGAACGAGTGGCAACGTTTGAATGTGCCCAGTGTATTAAGAGTTTTTTGGACTATAAGGTAAAATAAAGTAATCAAATTATCATCAACCATTAAAATAAATTGTTTTTGCTCTATTTTTTTTTTGTAGAATTTCTCAAGAATTCATCTCGATGCTGTTAAATGATAGTGTTAGTACTCTAAACTTATTGCCCACCATGCAAAAGCTTTTGGTCGATGGTTGTGAAACATTAACAGCTGTTTTGGGTATGACTTCGGTCATTTCGGTTATATGCCACTATATAGGAAAAGTCTTTCAATGGTATCTTTTGACTTTTGATAACGATGAGGAAAAGTCTTTGGGCACCGTTTCGGCTGTTTTATTTTATATATTGGCATTACAGACCGGTCTAACCTCATTGTCACCCGATAAACGTTTTGTGCGTCTGTGTCGTAATCTGTGCCTTTTAATAACGGCATTACTACACTTTTTGCACAACATTGTTTCACCTATACTCATGTCATTGAGTGCAGCCCGTAATCCATCGCGCAAACGACATTTCCGTGCCTTAACTGTGTGCGCTTTTCTAGTCATTGCGCCCCTGTGTCTGTTGAAAACATTATGGAGTAGACATTCGCCTTCGACTTGGTTGTTGGCTGTAACTGCATTTTCGGTAGAAGTTGTGGTAAAGGTAAGTACAATATTTAGATCTTCAAACATAAATGTGTAACCAGTTATCATTTTTACTAATATTTTTTTATTTTTTCTAAAGGTTTTGGTTTCTTTGGCTACATACACATTATTTTTATTGGATGCTCGCCGTCAAACATTTTGGGAAAAATTAGATGACTACTTGTATTACGTGCGTGCTTTTGGTAATTCTGTAGAATTTTGTTTTGGCATTTTACTATTTTTCAATGGAGCTTGGATTTTAGTTTTTGAATCCGGTAAGTTATGTTATCAGTATTTATTTTTCCTTAAGACTATTCATTTTGTAGTTATGTATTAAATTTTCATGTCATCGCAAAGATTTTGTGTATTATAAATGTTATAAAATTCATAACATCATTATTTTATATTTGTTGGCTACATATTGAAGTAGTTAAAGATTTTATAGACTATTTTATACATGTAAATATTTATTTAAGAAAGTGTGTTTGGCGAGTGTATGCTAAGTATGAATGCGTAAATTTCGTTTAAAATTGGCATAAAATTCAATCAATTTGTTTTATTTCTTTCCTTCCATTTTATTTGAGTTTTCTTTATGCACTTTATTATGTTTATTATAAATTCCATTGACAAAATATTCTCTGAGGTTTAAGGATAATTTATTATTGAAAAGATACAATTTGAGCTCACTTTTTAGTTAATTTTATTATAATGTTAAATATCAAGTAATACATTTTTTTTTAACGAAAACTAAATAGTTTCAGACATTCATGTTGCAAATATCAAAAAAATAATATAAAACAAAAGTATGTATAAGAGAATAACATCACATTTCATCACTTTTAAAGGTAAAATAAGATAGTAAAAACTCACTATGTATTTGCAGTACGTTCCATATGAATTTTAGTGTGGGAAATATGTGTAGTTATTTATATTTTAAATATGACAACATTGTATTTACAGAAGATATTAAAATATTGTTATTTATTTACTTTTATATTTAAAGTTTATACTGAACTCAATAATTTTCTGAAAAGTGAAAAATTTTTGAATAACAAAAAACTACATATTGCATGTTCCAGTACTACAAGTTAGATTTGCAAGTTAAAACTTATTTAAGAAAAGTTTAAAAATATTTTTCATCAGAACATCCAACTCGTTTATTAACAGTTAGTAGGAACGTTTAACGTTCCACCGACTTTGAGAGAAGATTGGTTGTTGTTTAGATTTTTTATTTATGTTTTTATGTTCAACTTGAAATTCCTATAACTTTCAAAATTATTATCGTGCACTGATTCAATTTGCATTCAAAGCACTTTATTTGTATAGACGAAAAAAAATTGTTTATATTTTAGAAGGGTTAAAATTAAAAATTTTTATAACGACCCATATAAAAAATACCTTTACAATTGTTTACTTTTCCTTTGTTTTTTTTTTTTTTTTTTTTTTTTTTTTCTTTTCCTTTTTTTTTTTTTTTTTTTTTTTGTGAAGTGATAATCTTTTTTACAACCTTCTTATTACTTTTTCAATTAAAAATAAAACAAAATTTTAATCCAATGTTCTTGTATCTTTACAACTTAACTCGTTCAGCTCGTCACAGCTTTGAATTAGGAAGTTTGTATGATAGGCATGAGTAATTAAAAAGAAAAAAGTTTAGTATTTTGTCTTCCTCTTTTATTAAAGAGTTTTATTTATGCATTAGTAGAAAATTTTACCTTTAACAATATCTGAAATACTTAATTAAATTATATTTTGAATATTTTTGAGAAAATACCTTTCCAAAGGCATAATATATATATATATAAATCTGATCTTGGCTGTGAGCGTAAAGGGATTACATAACATGTACTGGATTAAATCAAAAATTCCATATTTTTATAGTCAAATGTAGTATCATTTGCTACAATTTTTCTTTTTATCTTGTCTTCGATTAATCTAAAAGATTATGAAACGTACTGTAAATTATAAAATCATCCTTACCAACCATTTAACCATGTCCCACCCAAATCCAATTCCATTCATCATTATTTCGTTTTCATCATTGAAAATTCTTAATTGAATTTTTGTTTCATATTAATATTATTTCTTACACCATACACAACGTTCTGTCCACACAACTGTTTTTTCTCCTTCCTTTCCACCACAACATCCCTACCAAAAACAAAACTTCTATATTTTTATTTGAAACCAACAAAACAAAACAAAAAAAAAACAAATTGCGTGTGCATGTAAAATTTTTATTTGGTTGATTGGTACCGTATAATATAACTTG
The DNA here is from genome assembly GCA_001735545.1 of Phormia regina. Taxonomy (NCBI): domain Eukaryota; kingdom Metazoa; phylum Arthropoda; class Insecta; order Diptera; family Calliphoridae; genus Phormia; species Phormia regina. The sequence goes on along the minus strand of MINK01191255.1, from coordinate 58,950 downwards.
ATAGCACAAAATGCTACAGGAGGCGCCATACGAGCCATAATGATGTGTATCCATGCGTACTTTAATATCTGGTGTGAGGCCCGTTCTGGATGGTCGGTCTTTATGAAGAGAAGATCAGCTGTGCATAAAATATCCGCCCTGCCCGAAGCAACTCCAGCCCAATTGCAGGCATTCGATGACGTGTGTGCTATTTGCTATCAGGTAAAATACATAATAAATAACAAAAAATATTTTCTATTCTGCCGAAAAAAGAACTATAACAATGTGAATAAATGTTTTTTTTTTAGGAAATGTATTCAGCAAAAATTACCAGATGTCGTCATTATTTCCATGGAGTTTGTTTGCGTAAATGGCTGTATGTTCAAGACAGATGTCCTTTATGTCATGAAATCATGATGTACACCGATAAAACTGATGAAGCTGAAGATGAAGTTCGTCAACAACAAGAACAAAATGCTCCCATACAGAACCGAAATAGAGAGGTACGAATTTGGAGACCAAAATAAGTAAATTATTTAAAAATTTAAATCTTGTTTTTTTGTTACAGGACAATGCAATGGAAAATAGAAGTCGTTCCTCCAATGACACCAGTTCATCAACTTCAGCTTCTTTATTAACTGCCAATGCTGGTAGCAGTAGTAGTAATAGTTCACCAGGTCTTGCCAGCAGTAGTTTTAATGCAGCCAATGTGGCAGATTCTACATCGAATGCCACCACTACATCAACGACTTCAACAACAGCAGCCGCTGTTGCTACCGCTACGGCTGCGGCTAGTAATACAACACATAGTTTTCGGTTTTCACCCGAACTTGATGTACAGGATTAACTATAATTTAACCACTCTAGTGTACTTATGTATAAATTGAAACAAAAAAAAAACACAAAACAAAAAAAATTAACCATAAAAAACATATTTTTAAGATTTATTATAATATTATGTTTTTGTGCTAATAGCCACAATTTTATAAATATTGGTTTACTATTTTTATTATTATATTATTATTTCATCACACACCTCTCTATATACCTATTTCCCCTACCTACTTATCCCCTCATCGTTGAATAAAGGGAATTAAAAAAAAAAAATTATTTAAATTGTTTTAGAAAATTAACAAAAATCATTATTGCTTTTTTCAAAAAAAAATAGTTTTATTAAAAAAAGCTTCTAAATTGCATTCTTTAAAAGACATCTTTAATTATACTCAAGGCAGCTGAATTTAAAAAAAAACTAATAAACATAAATTTGACTTCTTTATTTAAATTTTACTCAAAATAAAATATTTTCTTTTTTCATTTACCCACAATAATTTGTATCTTAGAAAAAACTGCTCCTGTTATTTTTATTATTATTATTGAAATTGTGTTATATGGTTTAAAAACAATTTATAATTAATAAAATATAAATATAGAAAACAAAAAAGAAAAACACAAAATATTTTAAAGTCTGATCATGATGAAATCTTAAATGCAGAACATAAAAGAACATTAGCAATGTATATTTTTTAAATGTTAACACAAAAACCAACAAACAAAATAAAAATCTATAAATCTGAGAAATGGAAACTGCGTAAAAGTTTTAAATTAATTTTATAATACGAAACAAAAAATCTACCCCATACATTATTAACCTTATAAATTTCCTTTTCCACTCCTGATTCAAAAGAAAGAAAATTAAATAAACGGCAACAAATAAATTCATATTATTGTAAATTATATAAGGTTGGAAATATTAAAAAATAATAATGAATTATTATAAAATCAACAATAAATTCTTTTAATTTTACTAAATAATTATTATTGGCAATTAGTTAGCTCATATTTTTTGTTATAAATTCGTTGGGATTGCCTAATTAAAGATTAAATCATTATAATTACTGAGCAAATGATAGGGTGACACACGACAACAGGTGGTGGTGCGCACTACAGTAACACGATCAGCACGTTCGAAATTTGCCTTAACCGTTTCATAATAACGACCATCGCTGTTGTAAAAACATTTTAATTAGTTTTACAATTTTTAAAATTGTATCGATTGTATTCTTACCTTAAAACCATGCAACGTAATTTTAAACATTTTACACGTAATAAATCAATAGCTTTTTGACTCTTGTCCGAAAAACGTAAATTATCTGGATCCCATCTGTAAATAAGAAAATTAATTTTATATAACAACCTTAAACTTAATTAATGTTTTTGAAGTTTGACTTTATTTACCTCAATTCCAAACGTTCTAAATTACCACAACTGGATGCAATAGTATCCATTAATTGATCAACGTGAATATTCACACCTAACTTTTCTGCAGTACCCATAACTATGATTCTGTGATATAATCAAATATTTAAAAATAAATCACCTAAACATAGGAGAAGAAACACTTACTTGGCATTTGTTAATACAGGCAAAACACTCATCCACAATTGATCGGTAATATGAGGCATACCAGATAGACAACAAGCTGCTAATTGTTGACCATGACGTTGTAAAAACTTTTGTAAAGCATCATCCGTAATATTATCCGAAGAATCCAAGTCCAATGATATTAAAGATCTAAACAGAAATACATTATATTTTATAGGGATTCATTAACAATTATCCATAATCTATACCTAGTCATTCCAGATTCCATCCATTGTTTTAAAACAGTATCATTGAATCCATTTATTTGACCAGCTGATAAAAATTTCAAATTTGGTATACGTGTCAACATGTCTACTAAACATTCGGTGGATAAATCTGTGGCAGTAATATCTAATTCTTGCAAAGCACATTTATCCCAATCTGCCTGCATAACAAATTCTGATTTCAAACTGGTGCCATTCATCAGCAAACAAGTCAAACGTTTAGAACGTTGTATTAAGGTTTTCAAAGTTGAACCCGTAACCTTGTTACAGAAATTAACAGCTAAACATTCCAGTTGTATGCAATTAGAACTAAAGGCATCAATGTGAGAATCATCAATAAAATTAATGCCATACAAATTAATGACACGCAAATTAGGAGTGGCTGATTTAAGTTTATGAACATTTATGACTTCATAAATTTCTTCTTCTTCCTCTTCGCATTTCTCATAGGTACCAATCAAATGCAGCACCTCCAAACCATTGATGAAATTATAAATTTTACGCATAAAACCTTCCATAAAGATGACCTCAGACAAACAAATGCACATATAACGCAACTTGGTGGGAAAAGCTTGCATTTCACTGAAATCGTGAAGTTGCATGGCTAAAAGAATGGTAAGTTATGCCAATTAGTACATATTTATAAAATATTATTTTATAATTAATATAACAAACCAGTAGAGAAATCCAATAACATATGTGTCAAATTTGGGCATTTAGCTGATAATTCGTGCAGCACTGTATGAGTAATCAATTCAATGGGCAATTCTATATAACGCAGAGTAGGTCCAAAACGTACCGAAATCAAAGATAACAATGATTCCAATGAACCCACATGTAAACCAGATACTTCAGGTCTCAACGATACATTTTTCCATAGACGAGTGTCGTAAGCAATTTGTCGCCAACGTCGACATACTCTTGCCAAACGACATATTTCACGATGTGACAGATATGAAAAAATTTGAAGAATTACTTTATCGGGTAATTTTTCAATTGTCTGAAAATTATAGGAATTGATTATTTAAATTTAAACATGTTTTATGAAAATAAGTTTTAAATAACATAATTTATTTATTTTTAACAAATACATACGTATAATAAAGTACGGTTTTGCACTTTTGCTATTTAATTTACAATAATAATCTTCGAAATGTATTATGTATGGACCATTTTATTGTTGTCCAAGTACAATATTAATGACTTAAAGAAGTTTCTAAACTATATAGTTTAAATTGGAAGAAACATAGTTTAGAAATGATTAATTTCGATATTCTTCCGATTTAATTTTATTAAAATAGTTATTACTTTCGAAAAATTATGATATAAACGTTCATATTAAGCTTTCGTAAACAAACCAGAAAATGAAATGGATAAATAAAATCACCTTTAATATACGAAAAATCAGAATATGATACTAAAAACCTTCTAGTTATTACAAAATAACAATTTATGTTGAAAATTAGAGGAAATTGAGGAGGCGGAAACAATTAAGATATGAAGTAAAATTGTAAAGATATCCAAGTTTTAGCTAAAAGAAACTTATATTCGTAAGCGCAGAGATAAAAGCAGAATTAATTTATATATTTACTACACTAACTGTTCAGACTAAGTGCAGGCAAATATGATCCAGATGTACCATGGCTCATATATTGTAACTGATACGAGATGCTATATGAACATTTGATTTTAGATATTTTGATCAAATTCAAATTCAGCATGTAGAAGTCAATTTTAATAAGTGGTAACAACGGAACAATTATTTCATTTATTATATCAAAAAAATCACATATTTTAATAAGTTTGTTGAATTTTTTTTAGGCCGTTAGCAATTTATTTTTTTAATTACAAAAGAAATTAATGATGTATTTCGCTTCAGGCCATGTTCAGAAATATGATTTAATTGTTAATAAATTGAAATATTAAACAAAAATTTTTAACATCATTATGAATGATTGGTTTTCTAATAACATTTTTGTAATAAAAATAAAAGTTTGCTTACGAATCATAAAATCTCATTTTTAAATATTTCATCCAAAGGTTTTAAAATCACATTAAATTTTTTTAAATTCCATTTTTTGTTTTTAAACCAAAATGATGTTTTTCTATTCTTGTTTTATTTCTAATATATTTAGTAGATACGTGAGGGTGTCATTCTTAATGTATGCTCCATAAACATTTCATTTTTTGCTTTATTCTAAATATAGATTTCGGAAAAGACAATTTATAAAATAATAAAATCTATAATACAATACATTTTTTTTTTTTGAAGTAAATTCACAATTGCTGTATTTATATATTTATTTTTATATAAAATACTTTAAAAGTATATCAGAATTTCTTAGAATTTNNNAAAATTTTTTCAAATTTATATTAAAATTCTTTCATGAATTGAACTTACACATTTATTATTCATTTTTTTTTTCATATACGAAAGAAGAACATACCGTATCTGCAAAAGGGCTACGACTGTACCAATCAGATAGCATACACCTGTGAAGCCTCTTATAAAATAATAAATATCTATAATACAATACATTTTTTTTTTTTTTTTTTTTTTTTTGGATTGTTAAAAGATTTTTATAATTTTTTTCTTAATTAAATACAAAAATTCAATATTTTTCTTTTTTGTTTCGTTTAGCAAAAATTCTTATGTAAAACGTATTGTTTCAATGAGTATTCAACCGAACCGAACGCATTTAATACTAAGGCACTATTACTATAAGGAATCTCCAAAAAAAAAAAAAAAAAAACTTTGACTAACTGTGAGCATACATTTTCTATATTTAGTTAGACATAAGAATGAGCATAAATCTTTAAAAAAGAGCGAAGCAGAGATTTAATGTATCTTGTATCTATTTAATGGCAATCAGCTGTGTATTGTTATTTTTTTCAAAATTTTGTATTGAATTTTGAAAATTGTTTTGTTTAGAATGTAAAAAGAAACATAGGGAAATAATAACAATAAACACTCTATAGAATGAGAGGAACAAAGAATTTTCAATTAAAATATCTTTTTTCTTTTTTGTTTACGTATTACTCACCAATTTCTCTTTGGATTGTATATTAATGTCATCTCTTCCTATAGCCGATACTGAGGTCTGGGCTGCTAATACATTCCAGTTATCCATGTTTTGTTTTTTATTTTTTGATAATAGAAATTAATTAAATAAAAAAAAAAAATTGTGTGCAGATTTTTAAAATTTTTTTTATTGATTTTTTTAAATATTTTAGGCCAAGACAGGTACTGCAAACTTTTGCTTTCTCTAAATACTGTTGGTTGAGGTTGTGGTTGTGATGCTCGAGCTGAACATTTACAATAAAATATGTCGTTTTTGAAATTGAGTTGAGTTTTTGTTTTCGTAAAGCAGTGCTTTTTGGATAACAACCTATAAAAGGGATTTCAGAAAAGTCTATTGCATATTATTCCCATAAAAATTTCATTGTTTGATTTTTCCACTTTTAAATTTTTATAAGAATAAGTTCAACGAGTACAATTTCATATTGTTTTAATTAATTTCAAAGTTTTATTATTTTCCCTTTCTTGAAGGCATTTGTGTTTTTTTTTCTTTTTTCTTGTTTAACTTTGAAATAATTTTCAATTTATGTATATTGCACTAAATTCTCATAGAATAGCAACAATTATTTTGTTAATAAACTTTTCTTTAGTAACAACTACATTCAAACATGCAAAACAAACAGAACAATGGAAGAAATGTATTTTTCAAGTGAATTAAACGAAACTTGTGTAAATTTCTACAATAAAAAATTAATTTTTATTTTTTAATGAAATTCAAAATAAAAATAGATAATTTTCTTAAGTGTTTTTTTATTTTTTTTATTTTAGGTGAATGATTTTGTGCTTCGAAAAGAACTTAAGATTTAATAAGAAATTGAATTTTATTTGAATTTCATTATTATAAAAGATAATTTATGATGATATTTTTGGAATTTATTTAATGTTTTTTTAAATTTGATTAAAGAGTTGAAATTAAATGAAATAAATATTTAATTGTTTCCAATTCTTTTTCTGATTTCAGTAGTTAACTTCTATTGTTTAAAATATGTATGAAAATTATTCTAAAGGTAAAACAAAAAGCGTTCATTTCATTACACATGCTATTGCAAAGAAAATTACACACATTAAAATGCAAATTATGATTTTGTTGGCATCAAGGGGCTTAAGATAGAAAAAAAAAATTAGTATTTTATTATATTTACCCATTTTTTTTTGTTTGTTAATAAAAAAATTAAATTATTAGAATATGTTATAAAATTATTAGTTAGATATCATAGAAATATATTATTTTGAAATAATTTTATTAGCAGCACAGTTTTTTTCAATTAAATAAAATAATTATTGAGATTAATATTTATTATGAATTTTTGAATAAGAATATTTTATTTATATTTTTAAGAAATTACAGTTAATTTATATTAATAATTATTATTATTATTATTTTTTTTAATATTAAAGTTATTGACATTAATTGTTTAATTTTTTCCCTTTAATTAATTTGCATTACATATTTTAGTTATTTTCATTCTGTTACTAAAAATATATTTTTCAAGGGTCTCTTTCTTTGTTTTAGCTATTTGAATTTTTTTTTTAATGTTCTTTTCAATATGTTATAGCTACCTTGTTACTTTATTATAATAAACAATATAAATAATATTTAATAGATAATTCACTTCTTTTTGTTATTATAAAATATTAAATTTATTTTCAAGATTTTAGGCCTTGCATAAGTTTTTTTTTTTTTTTTTATTTTATTTTCACTTGTATTAGAAAATCTTATTTAGCCGGACGTTTTTGTGTTTTATTTGACTTTTGCTTATAATGGAGGTAATGATGATGATGATGTGAATCTCACTGCAATTCCCGCACAACTGAGTTTTTATTTCAATTTTTGGCAAAACAAAATAAATATTTCCGTTGTAAGGCGTTATAAGTACATCATGTACTTATGCATAGTTTCATTTCATTAACATCATCCATCTACAACATCATGAACATCTAACTAACTGCAGGCAGCCAGCAACACCGTCATCAACAAAAAAATAAATAAACACAAAAAACATTTTAAAGAGAACAAATTTATTCTTGTTTTCAAAATTTATACAAAATTTGTTCAAACGTATTATTAAATCTCTTGAGTTTTTAGGTGAAAGGAATAATTTAATGATAAACAAATCTCAAACTTTATTGAATTTCAATGTTTATCAAAAGAAAACCAAAATTGTTTAGATAAAAATTATTAATAATAAATCATAGGATTCAAACAAAAATATTTAAACAATTTATATAATAAGTAAACAGAAAACATCGCCAAACTAAATAATTAAAAGTAATAAAATTATAAGTAAAATTGTAATTTATTTAAGTTCATAGGTAGCAATTGTGTGCTTCCCAAATTATTCTAAACCTCGTACTACATGTATCCATTTAAATTTTAATCTACATTACATAAAAATTAACTTTAACAATTTTCCACACTTATTTTTATATTGTATGATTTTAAAGTTATTCACTAATTTGCAATAAAATAAATTTATTTAAAATGTTACCACAAAGGAATTTTAAACGCTATAAAAGTTGTTTTTATCATAATAAGTTCATGATCTCTGGTCATATTATTTATATAATAATCAGACTTCATTAAGGATAGAATGTATTTAAATTTTATTGAAACCATTAGAGCAACTAAAAATCCATATTTTTATAAAAACCGATTTCTTAATTTCGATTTTTTCTAAAAGAATCAATTCTTCACTAGGATTAGATATTTCTCCAACTTTTTATTAAACTCCATAATCGTTTATTACACTGTTCTCATTTCATATCGTCTAAAATTTTAAAATGAATCATTAAAAAAAAAAAATAGTTAATTTTCTTCATATTGAAAAGGTAATAATTAAAATGAAATTCTGAATTTATTAACAAATATATTTAAAATTGAAATTCTTTTAATTACCATAGAGTATTTAGTGTTAAATTGTATATTATTTTAAACAGAATACTTTGTACTTTTTTTTATAAAATATATTATTTTCGTTTTCTTATGATGGAAAACACTTTCAAATAATTCCCATACACAATTGCCACAAATTACTCATTTATCCTAATCACATCTAAATAAAATAAAAATAAAAAATACCATCGTGTTTTGAAAAATAATAAATTTTTAAACAATTATAATTAAAATCTAAATAAAAAAGAAAATCACATAAATATGAATGATAAAAATTAATATTTTGTAAATTGTATAAAATTAAAAACCATTACGACATCTTGCCAAAACAGCTTCTATGATCATTTGAAACCATTCCGACGAATATGTCGAATAGTCGGCTGTTCTAAATAAATTAACTTTAGCTTCGGTAGTCAAAGATGAACACAAATAATAGTTAATCGACATTTCAGTCAGCTCCACGTGATAGTTTTTCATCGACCATTCCAACACGCTCAAACAATTTGATTCATCTAGTTGTGAAATCAATAGTTGTAAAACAAATTGTTCCATTTCGGGTATTATATAAATGCGTGACATTTCAAATGCTTCCAAGAGAGCAAAATATTTATCAGCAGGTGGTATATTCATTTTTAAATTTTTCGATTGACGCACAATGAGATTTAAAAAATAGAGTAGACCACTAACGGTATAGGTGCGTAGGTGTATTTCACCTTCATTACCTTCACGGAAATCACTATTTAACATTGTATTGAATACTTCACTGGTGGAACATAGTAAAGCCTTGTTGAAAGCTATTGCGGTAACAGATTTATTGTCATCTTCAGTGGCATTTGGATCGTGCACTATAAAGCGCATATCACATACTTCATGTAAAGGTTGGCCAGCATCCTTTTCTATAAATATTTCATACTCATCGAGACGTTTATCAGCTGCCGTTTGTGGAATATCTATGCCCAGTGTGAAACGTGACATGCAAGTTAACGAATCAACTGCTTCAGCTGTAAATTCATCTTGCTTGGCACTTAAAATGATATTCAGCAAAACTGATAGTGCATTGCCATCATTGAGAAATTGATATAGCAAAGGTTTACTTCTGATTATGTAGGCAACTGTAATTGCGGCTCTTTTTTGAGATATTATATCTTCGCAACGTAATAGACGTGCCAATTCTTCTTTGCCATAATTACATTCACCTACTGAGGTTAGGGTGTCTAAGAAACCAAAACCATCTTTGGCCATCTAAAAGTAATGAAAAAAAAAAATTATTATATGTACATTCGTTTCTGATGTTGGTATGATAATATTATACCTCTTTAACTTTTGTTAGTTGGAACAATTGATGACATATTCCCTGTTTAATAACTTGACCAAAAAATTGACTTTCTCTGAAAAATATAAAAACAAAAAAACAGTTAATTTAATGTTAAATAAGTATTTTCATTCTCATACTTACAGTAAAATATTAGTTAGAGATCCAGCAAAGTCTAAATTTATGCCAAACATATTAATGGCCTTAATAAGAGTGTTCATCGTTTCGGGTTTGCCCAAGTCTAAACTCTTCTTTACCAAACAAGTTACACGAAATATTAAATTATCTATTATATCTATAGTATTGTGAGGCAAGTTACTAGTTGGTGGCAATTTTAAAGCAGCATCTTAAAAGATATTACAAAATAGAAGAAATTTATAAAATTAATAAAGAATTTCCATTATTAAATTAAAAAAAAAAAAACTTAATAGCAGACCTTGACTTATTTCTTCATCATCTTCTTTGTCGAGTAAAATGTTATCCTCAATGGTTTCTGATCTAGCAGCAACATCCAAAAGATTCATTATTACAGTGTGATCATTGCAATTAGCATTTGGATTACTATATAAGTAGCTGCTGGTATCTTTTTTTGTATCATTTTCATTGTCCTCCTCTTCCTCTTCATCATCACTACATACAGGGGAATAAGATTCTTCATCGGATTCTAAAAATGAAAAAATATATATAATAATTTTTTTTTTTTTATTTTTTATAAATAACAAAATTCTTTACCATTTGTCTGATAGACATTCCCTCCTACTGGTGACATACTACGAGAGCTACAAGGACTAGATGGAGCATTATATGATCTTGGAGAACTGCTGGGAGAGTCGTAATCTAAATAGATTTCCTCCTTCACCTTAGGAAACTGAATATAAATTAAATTCATTAATTTTTAAATATTAACCACTTTGTATATTCACCTTGCATTTAGTTTCTTTTACAATTTCTGAAAGTTTACGTTTTTTAGATGTTTGCAATTTTTCATCGCGTTTCTTCTTATAGTACTCATCATCACTAGTTAAATATAAATCAAGTTCTTTGATTAGCACTGTTATCAGACCTTCTCTCAACATTAGATCCATACTCATGTTATCGTATTGAAAATTGATTAAAACATTTAAAATCTGCCAAAATAGATTTATATAAATAATTTATTTAAATAAATTTTATCTAAACTCACCGCTGATTTTTCCGGTTGAGACTGAGATTCTTTGCACATTGCAATTAGTTTTCTCAATGCACCCGAGCGTCTGATTTTCGAACGATTACACGCATCAGTTGATAGTATACTAATAATATTTATACAATGTCTACATTCACTTTCAGTTGGAGCCCTTTCCATATCACCAGCCACTAAAAGTTCACAAGCTGCTAAAATAGCATCAGCTGAACTGAGTATATAAAATGCTCCAGGATTTTTAGACAAATTCGATAGAATCTTTAGAGCTACACTTCTGTGTTTATTTTTCTCGTCGGTTACGAAATACACTATAGGAGCAAAAGTACAATTTGCCCGATTTAACGAGTCCCATATTGGTGTACCGATTTGTAACTCCGAAATGGCCAGTAAACACTTTAATATTTCACAAATTAGATCCAAGGCTACTCTCTCCTTGGGCATGGCATAAGCATTCGAATTGCGAATAGTGTTTTTAAGAACTTCATGATCAAATATATCACTACGTACGCCTTCCAAATTACGGGCAACTTCCTCAAAATATTTTTCACGATGTTGGTTACGTTTCAAACCCACTTTTAAAGGAGCTTGGGCATCATTTAATAGTTTTTCCTCTACTACATAATCATTATTTTTCATAACCGAAGCTAATATACGTAACAATGTAGCTAGACCAGCTGCTTGGAGAAAATTTTTCACAAATTGTTGATTGGCCAATAGAAAACGACATGCTCGGAATGCCATCATACGTGTTTGTACATCAGAAGTTTCCTCAATTATACGACACAAGGATTGGGCAATTATGGGACAATGATTGATTACCAATTGATTTGCATCCACTTTGGCCAAATTGCCCAACAAACGACAAGCACGACATTGTATTACCGGATTAGGTATGGATTTTAAAATGGTAGCTAATGGTATGGCAATTTTACTTTCCAAAGCCTATAAAATTACAAATTACATAAATTGAAAACCCACACACACTCACACATTCATATACAAATTCAATGTTTGATGTCATGTAATTCAATTCACCAATTGGCACTCACTCACCTCTTTACAACTTATTTCGTCGGTACAACAATTACCCATAATACTTAAAGCCACTTCCAATATTTGTTCATGTGGTTTGCTTAAAAATCGTACCATTGGTGTAACACCCCCTGCTTCCCGAAACAATAAAATTCCATCTTTATCTTTGACCACATCTGTACGCAATTTAACCAGACCCTTTACAATCACGGATTTATCGGTTGATGTCTTTATTACGGTTAAAATATTTTCCACCAGTTGGCGATTCATTTTTGCTACAACTTTTAATTCAACTCATTTATTTTTTTCTTTTCTACACAGAAATCTTTCTAAAAGAAAACATTTACTTTGTTTAATGCAAAAAACAAAAAAATGATAAAATGTTTTTGTAATTTTTTGACAGTTTGTCTTTATATTGTGTTCGGTTGGCGAATGTTGTTTTTTTCTTGTTTTTTCTTTTGTCTACATTTTCGTAAAAACATATCGTTAAGTGTTGTAGTGCTGCCAAGTCGAAAGTATCTTTAACCGTTTAATATTTTGATTATTACGAAAAAACTGCTAAAACCTACATCACTAATCATATAGAGTATTTCAAATCTATAATTAAAATTTTAATAATTATGAAAAAATTGTAGTAAACAAAATATCGAAAAATTGTAATTTATTTATCAAAGTTATCATTTCTCAGAATGACTCAATCGATACTTAATTATTTTTTCTAAATTCAGTTTTGTAGTTAAACGCTGCAGCTAAAAATTTTATAAATTACATAGAGAAAATATGACAAGAATTAAAAAAATATTCTGCGAATATTGCTTTACCAACTGCTTCAAAACCTAAAAACTGGTTAAAATTTAATTTTAACAAATTAATTTATTATTTTACAAAATGTTTTATTATTGCAAAAATTACACAAATTTTTTACATTCCATTTTTTTTTAAATACCGTCTTATTTATTTAGGAATGAACGCATATGTTCACAAGTGTTTTTTTAATTGTCTGTTGGACAATTTTTTTTTTAATTAATGATTAATTCGGGGTACTGCTATGAAGAAAGTTTTTAATATTCCGTTCATAAGCTTTATTTCTCTTTTTAATTCCTAATCATCTCTGTTCATTTTTGTAAATTCAGAGTTTTTTTCCATCACTATACTGAGAATGAAACTGTTACATACCGTCTACACATAGACATAATATGTGAGATAACACTAACAGAGATTACCAAATTTGACAGTAACCATTTTGTTTATATTATATTACATCTTAAACAAGGGGTAAACGTATTCTAATAAATCTTATAAGATTTCACTGTTTTCACTCAGTAACAGAGTAAACATGTACATTTAACTTAAGAAATTCGATTTTTTAGCACAATTTTAATTAAATTATTGTTTAAAATGAAAAATACCTTTAAAATAAAACAATTTTACAAAAATAAAAATTGTCTTTAAGAACTTTTTAAAATACAGATGCACACACACAAACAAACTTATNNTAAATCTAACAACTTGAGTTTACTCTTTAGTTCAATTTTGGATAGAAAATGTTGGCAGGGATGGTGCATGTTACATACCGTCTACACATAGACATAATATGTGAGATAACACTAACAGAGAGTGTCAAGTTTGAGAGTAACCATTTTGCTTATATTAATCTTAAACGAGGAGTAAACGTATTCTAATAAATCTTATAAGATTTTATTATTTCCACTCAATCATAGAGTAAACATGTACTTTTAATTTAAGAAATTTTAATTTCAAAATACTCATGCACACACACAAACAAATTTTTGTATACGTGTATTTTTTGACAGTAAATCTTATAAGATATTTGTGTAGAGAAATCTTCTCACAACAGTCTCATAATATTTCTTATAATACTAAAATTTTAGTCTACACGTGGGATAATTCTCTCAGAGAGCGAATTTGACACTCTCTGTTAGATATTATGATATAAAAATCTCTTGTGGAGACGCTATGTTAAGTTATACGTTATTTGTTCATATTTTCAGAGGCCCAACCACAGCAAATAAAGAACCAAAAAAGTGAACAATTTTAACATTGTGTTGTCATTAGAAGGTAGCTATTTGGTGAAAAAGAGTCATTGTCATCGGTAGGATGTTAATTTTTGTACCTCTTGTGCTTTTTGAAGTACTTCTCTTAAAATTTAGTTTATACTTTTTTTAATAAAAATTATGTTATATAAGGTTTATAAAAGATTATAAAATTATTATTTTCTTAAAAATTATTAATGTTTTTGGAAGAGATTATTAGGAACTTCCAAAAAAGTTCAAAATAAGTACTTGGTTCCATTTTTGAAGCAACTCAAGTTTCCTTTTTTAGAAGCTCTTTTTTTTTGCTGAAGAAATGAGAACTTCAGGAATAGTACTTTTTGAATCACTTATCTTCTTTTCATAAAAGTCAAAATTCACACTATTATTCTATAAAATATTTAATTTAATTTCAATTCACTCACCATCATCCTTTTAAAAAGTAAATTTTTATAAAAAAAACTTGTTTTTGTTTTTACAAAAAATTCTTTATTCACATCAACTCCTTGTAACACAATTATCCAATAATTAAAATTTACAAACATTTCTTGTGTTATGCTTTTTTTTTTAATTTAACAAAAAATATTTTAAGAAAAAATCACTACAAATCCCATAAAAAAGTAATTAAAATATAAAAAATATACAAAAGAAAATAACAAAAAATTTTGTGAGTAAAATAAAGCGAACGAGTATATAAGTTTTTATTATTTTTTTGTGATCTTTTGCATTTTTGTCTTGTCTAGGAGAAATGTTTAAATTGGATTTGTTCTTTTAATTTTCAGTTTTCTTAATTTGTTTTAATTTTAATTATTAGTTATTAAACTAGTTCTTAAACATAATTATTGGTAAATTATTTTTATTTTTAATAAAAAAAAAGGTTTTAAGCATAAAATGTTTGTTGTTGTTTGCCACAGTTTAACTTAATTTAAAAAGAAAAATTATATATTTTTATGAACCGTAAAATATTTATATATTGCAATATTGATCCAATACGAGACACATAAACACACTAACACCACATACCGAAGAAATTCAATGACCACATAAAGACATTAAAATTTTATATTACAGTGATTTGAAAATATTTTTAAGAAAAGGTATTTATGGATTTAAGCAACAAAGTTATAGATGCAGAATTTGTTTGGCAAATTTGAAATTTAAAAAAAATTTGCTACTTTTATGTTAAGGAAAACAACTGGCAAATTCACTTTCAATAAAAGCAATCAAAATTTTTTTACTACCATTTGGCATTATTTTAGTATTATTGTATACTTAAAGACAGTGCGTTTACACTGACCACAAAAAAAAAAAAAACAAAAATTTTTGCTTAATTGTTTGTTTTTATGATTTTGAAAATCTTCAGCTAGAGTGTTTTTTGTGTAGATATGTAAATTTTAAGGATTTTATTAAAAAAAAATAATAAAAAAATATGTAGGTTTCTTAAATCTGTTTGTTGTTTTTGTTGCTAATTGTAATTTAATTATTATTACAAAATATTTATAATAAACTTACAATTACTAGATAATATATTAAAAACTAAATACAAATTATGTTTATTAAAAAATTAATAAATTAATTATACAAAAAAACACATACAAATAATATATACGCACGCAGCCGGCACGGCACGTCCTAATTAATTAATACGAACAAATAAAAATTCATTGAATTGAATTATTAATTAAACATTTAATTAATTAATTAATTATTGCCAGCAGCAAATACTCTTTGTCTCGTCGTTTTGGCAGTTGGTGATGTAATTGTGGCATTACAATAATCGTCTATTTTGGACATGGAATCGGCAAATTTTGTATTACCATTAACTTCTTTACTGAAAGCAGAACCATTCTGATGAGATTTAATGGCACCGTTTGAGTTTGTTTTGGCAGCAGCTTTCAAGGCAGCTTTGTCCTAGAAAATTAAGAAAAACAAAGAGAAATTTTATTATTTCAAAATGATTTTCGGTTAAGGATAATAGATCTTGGATTCTTACCTTTTCTCTCTTCAAATAGGCTTGTTTATAGAAATCGGAGAACAAGAAGTAGAACATAACAGCATGAGCTCCAATGAAGTAAGCAAAACCAATGGGATAATTGCAATCATTTTTGAAGAACAATTGGAAGGAGTGTACCATTACCAAAACAAATTGAATCATTTGCAAAACAGTCAAATATTTCTTCCACCACAAGTACTTTTGAACCTTAGGACCCATAGCGGCCAACATATAGTATGTATACATGATAATGTGCACAAAGGTATTAAGGAAACCAAAGAATGTTGAGTGGCCACCAGGTGTGAATTTAACGCCCCACCATACTGACACAGGCATAATGCCATGATGTATCACGTGCAAAGTGGAAACTTGATCATAACGTTTGCGCATTACAAAGAAGAACGTATCAAAGAATTCAGTGAATTTTGAAAAGAAATACCACCAACAACCACGCGCCGTCTATAATGAGAAAAAAAAAATCAAACAAATTATTAATCAAATATTTAATTGGTATGTAAAAACTACATATTATGTAAACAAATTTATTGTTTTATTCAATAATTCAAGTGTTAATTGTTGATTTTTTTTATTATTTTTTTTTTATTATTTTTTTATTTTAGTGTTAAATTTATCACAATGATCTACTGAACTTTTTGTAGACATTTTTAATAATTACGTCTGTCTATTTGTATTTATCATTTTCATATTTTGAGTAAATATTTATTTAGAGTAAATACTTATAAATCAATATGCAATTGATTTTTTGTTATAACTTAGAATATAATTTTATCAGACAATTTATTTATTTATTTATTTATTTATTTATTTATTTATTTATTTATTTATTTATTTATTTATTTATTTTTTTCTAGAATTTATTGTGTAATCTATGATGTTTTAAAGGTTGTTTAATTAAAAATATCAGTTATAAGATTGAATAAGGAACAAATTCCAAAAGTGAATTTTTTTTTGTTAAAAAGATGAGATAGTATTATGTATATATATGTACATATATGGATAAAATAAATAAACACACATACATATGTATATTTCTAATGCGGATATTTATTAAAATGTAATTTGTGTTTTTTTAAACTTGTGTGTAATTTTACACAAACAAATTAGTGTAATTCCGGTGTTGGATTACCATGAAATAATTTAAATACTTGAGTTTAGATAAAATATTAAACTTAAGGAAAATATTGTTTAAAACTTTTTTTTTATTGAAACATATTCGAAATTTTCATATCATAATGTCTTTTCAATATATGTATGTACATATATATTTTAAGACAAAGTGTTTTATTTGATCTTTGATTTGGTGCCTAATTTTAGAAATATGCGTATAGATTTGTAAATTATTCTAGAGAAATTCATATAAATTTTAAAGTTTCTGTCAAATTTGTATGCCTATCTAAAACTTAATACGTTTAAAACCAAAATGTCTTTGAAAATGATTCCAAATTTATATAGAATTTTATAAGAAAAATATTATAATAAAATGTAATTGAAATTTAAGACAAATTTATTTTTTAAATATATAAGAATTTGATAGTAATGTTAGAGTAACAGCTTCCTTTCTGCTTCTCCAAAAAGGGTAACAAAGTGCTAATAAAATAAGGCTTATATTTAAATACAAGAAACATTTTTGATAATAATATATTTATATATAATCACTTTAAAATATTCAGAAAATTCTCCCTTTTAGCAACAAAGTATTTTTTTTTATTATAAAAGTGATCGTGATGTAATGACAACTATTGCGATCTTCTTAGAATATTTTTTATAATAATAAAACTTGCAAAATAATAAACAAATATTAAATATTGTAAATTGGATAACAAAAGTCATCATATTACTTACAATAAAATATTGTTATTTTATTTAGCTAAATTATTATTAAAATCATGATGATTTTAAAGAATTTCCGTAAAATAAATATAAAAAAATTTCTATTTTGTGTTATCTAATTGAATTGTAAAACTAATTAACAAGTTTACGAAAAGAAAATAAATATATTTACAAAATTTCTAACGAAAGGTATTAATTAAATTAATAATAAAATAATAAATAAATAAATAAATTATTAGTTTAAAGCAGACATAGTGTGAGATTAACAATTTAATTGGAACAATTAATAGTTAATATTACTATAATTATAATTTGTAATACAAGTTATAAATTATTGCTAAATCACCTGAACTTGTGAACTTGTTTTGGAAATTTTCTATTTCTTAATATAAGTTTCAAATACATATTTAATTTGCCAGCTGTGTTAAAACTAAGACGGTTTAAATCGAAGGTCCTTCTGATATTTGTTTAAAGTCAACAAGTCATAAAAGTTTAGTATATTTTTTCATTTAACTTCCAACTGGGCTGAAGAAAGTATTTTTAAAAAACTGTCATTATTTTTGTTATTGAAATTCTTTAGAAAGTAAAAGAGATTTAAACATGTAACCCTATTCTTAAATTTTGATACAACCAAAATTTAATTAACAAAAATATTTATGAAATTACAAATCTAATATTTTTTAAAAATTCGTAGACTAACAAACAAATAACCATTAATAATTTATGCACATAATTAATACCATTATTTTTATCTTTTTCTCTTCATTTTGCAAATTTGTTTATTTAGATAAAAAATATTCAAAGAAAAGATTTTATTAACAAAAAACCTCTTAATTATAAATATTAAGTGCAAAATAGCGGATCAGATTTAAAAGACCAAAATAGTCATAAATATGAGGCTCGTGTATGGTTCTAGAAAAAACCAGAATAAACGTATTAAATTCATAGAAAAAAAGGGGTACCGCCAATATAATAAATGACACGTGATATTCTCTTTTTATTGTGACTTTTAGCTATAAACATGAATTTTGCGGGCATTTGTTATAAAATTTTTTTATTTAATTAAATTTCAAAATAGCCAACCATATTTTTATAGCCTAAAGCTGTTACCAATAGTTATGCTGGTGCTAAATAAACAGACGGCCTGTCTCTTTGTCAAATGTTGTATTAACAAACAAAAAACTGAATTTAGAATTAAGTATGAAATTTAAGATGATTTTTTATAAATTTGTAAAGAAATTAGCATAAAATGAAAATTTGTTGTCGTCAATCATAAAACAAGTTTGTGTTCTAAGTTTTTAGTTTTTTTTTTGAAGAAATCTTTTTTTCGTTAAAAAGAATACTTACTCTTAAGGCTTTGGGTGTGTATGAATAATCGACAGGTTCACATCTTAAATTATAACCATTTAACCAACCACCAATACAGGACTGAAAATTAAAATTTAAAAAGAAATTAAATAATTAATTAAGTTATAAATGTATGTATTTTTTAAAATAAATATTTACCTCATAAAATAACCAGGCACTAAATAAAACTTGTGCAAAATTGTAAACAATTAAAACTTTGCGTAATTCGAAAGGTTTTCTGTTTTCCATTAATTTGGGACCAAGTACCTAAAATAAATTATAATAAAAAAAAATTTATTAATTTTTAAAACATTTTTTATTATTAATTATAAACATGATTAATTATTATTTTTAAAGTTTTTATTTTTTATATGCCAAATCTTTTTTTTCTCTCTCTCAAATAATTATACACCCGCCCCTATAATTTAAAGGTTATTTGAAATTATTGGGTGAAACTTTTTTCTTTTTTTGTTCATTATTTATCTGCATAATCTTATTTATGTTTTTTTTTTTAACATTTGTTACAAACATTTTATTAACATGAACTTGACATCATTTCAATCGTTATTTTTAATTATATATTCTGAAGTTAATTAATTAATTTTTTTAAATTATCAATTTTTGAGATTTTTTTCTTCAAATTTTTTATTGTAAATTATTTTAAAAAATTATAAAATCAAATTAAATATTTATAAATGAAATTCTCAAAGGCATAGATTTTGAGTTTGAAATTAAAAATATTTAAAATTTGAAATCTTATTCTTGGTTATAAACCAATTTTTTTTTGCTTGAATTCTAGTTTGCGTTGTATATTTATTATGAAGACATTTGGTAATTTATAATTAAATTTAATTTCTAGAAATGTATATTTTATTTTTAAGTGTGTATTGTTTCCTCATTAAATTTCCATAATTGCAATGACATAATTGTTAATTAAATCCATATTAAACAATTGCTTTTTAATTCTTTTGACCACACGAAAGCAGAAGCTAATAACACTAAACAAAAATAATTAATTCAAATAAAATTCTAAGAAATTATAAAAGAAACCTATGGTTTTTTTTTATTAAAGACAAAATTGTCTTTAGAATGCCATTATATAGTTTTATACTTTAATCCCTTATTATATATAAAAAAAATGTTTAAAATTTGAATTTGTTTCAATTAATATTTTAATTGCATCAATTATTATTCAAGTGCTAAAACATACATTTTATGTTTTTTAGAAAAGAAGACTTTACTGAAAATAATATTAAAAAAGATTTAAATTATTTTTATTAATTATACGAATTATGTTCTAATATTTTTACTAAAATTCAAGCTATCAATTATTTAATTAAATGTACAATGTTTCTATTAATAAAGTAATTATATATTTCTTTATTAAAATATGATTTAAGAAATTTATAGTATAAAATTTTAATGATACACTATATGATTTTAAAAAAAGTATATTTTTTCAATAATGCCATCGTTATTTGAGTTCAAGCTTATAATTTCATATTTTTTAAAATATAAAAAGCTATAAAATCCTCGCATAATCTGATTAAAAGCAATTTCTTGTATAAAATAAGATGACATTTATGTAGATGTAGTTTTTTTTTTTCCTTTTTTAATTATATTTTAGTCTTTAAAATACATAAAAGTTCTTTTGATTTTATGTATTCCTGGTATTACTAAAAATTCTTTGCTTATAGCAAATGGCCCTGAAAAACTAGTTTCCTGATTTCAATCAATTACTAGAAAATCAAAAAGGAACAAAACGCAAAAGCCCTCCATTAGCAGTGTAATAAAAAAATCTACATCTAGAATAAATTGTAATTTGAAAACAAGTTTTCAGTTAATGATGAAAAAGGAGTTAACTGGAAAGAAGGAGTCTTAACAACAAGCTAGCCACTTAAAAATTGAAAAGAATTCTTATTATCATTTTTATAATTGACCACAAAATAAACAAAGAAGATAACATCAAGGAACTATAATGCAGTTCGTTGTTAACATACTTGTTTAGTTGGTACAGGATCATTCTAAAGCTTAAAGTATTAAAATAACTCATCTTATGGTTTGTGAGTAATTACAATGACTATTATTTTACAATCATTGAATATTTAAAATAAAAGTTAATGATGTATTTTAGGGGATTCCAATATTTAAGTCATGATACTAGTTTAACTAGCTTATTTTTAATGATGAGTAGAAATTACAAGTACAGTCGTAAGTATTAACTTAAAGGCACTTATTGTTATTATTATTATGGAAAAAGCAATTAATTTCATTTTAGAAAATGCTTTTCTTTTTTAATAGTAGTACATATTTTATTATTAATTTACCTTTACAAAGTAGGCATATGTTAAACTGATGGCAATTGTGGGGAATGGTGAACTCATAAGAGGAAAATCTCTTGTTCGGGGATCTGATTTATTGTCCATAAGATCTCGCCAGCCATCATAAATTGCTGTGATATAATTCTGTAAATAAAACAAGAATATAAAATTAAATTGAGTATATAATTTATAATTAGTTTACAAATATTTAATCTTATAATTAATAATATATGTATGTAAAAATAAAAATATTTAGATTGAAATATTAAGTAAATAATTTAGCAAAGTCTTTCTAAACAATTACAAGCTATTAAGTGTTCAAATAATTATAATTATAAATATTATTTGGTTATAATTATTAATTTTACTTATTATTATTTTTTTAATAAAATAAGTACTGAAATGAAATTGGGATTTTCTTCATATTTTTCAAAGATTAAAATAAGCTTTTAAGGAAATTTTTATTTCTTAAATATTAAACAACGAAACAATATATAACATTCATATCCTCAATTCAAGAAAATTTCTGCTTAGAAATGCAGAAATTGTCGATTAAATCTTAGCAAAAATATTATGTTTATATAAAATCGTCAATTAAAATTATTTCATATAAATTAAATAAGGCTGGTAGTATTTTGTAATGACTAAGTAAATTTATATCCACAATTACGTTCTATACTAACTAGTCGTCAAGGCACCTCATGAGGTATTATTATTATTATTTTTATTTTCTTTAGAATGTCTACTAAAACGCTGTAATTGAACTCTTTAATATTCATTATATTTGTAATTATTATTTTTTTAATTAAAATAATATGCCATAAATTATTTTTTGTTTACTTATATCATAAATTTATTGTATTCTTTTGGTTGTTTTTTATAATGTTTACAATACGTTAATCAATAAATTTCCATAATTGCAGTGGAATATTTTGTTTTTTTTTTTTTAATAAAAACAATATTAAATAATAATAAAACTCAGTTGTTTTATAATAAACAATTTGTCAAAAAAATAACCAGTATTATAAAAGAATTAATTAATGGTAATTGTTTCATGAAATTATTTAACAAATATAAAAATTTTTAATAAAATCAAACGTAACAGACCGTTACGTAGTAATTCAGAAATTCTCAAATTTATGAAAATTATTTTTCGCTGTAATTCTTCAAGTGGAATAAGGGAGTAATTTTAAAATTAAGCAAAATAAATCTAAAAGAAAAATATAAACGAACGTAGTTATATGCATATTATTTCATAATTTTCTTTTTGTTTTCTTAACTATATATAACGACACAGTTTTAAATTTTCCAACCCTGAAATTTATTATCAAACTGTTATATACATATCTACATAGCAAGTATAAAAGTTTTATTCTCTTATAATGTTGTAAATTGAGAAATTTAACATAAGGGAATGCTTGTGTTGTTGTACATAGTTTTGTTTATCATTTTATAACGGTTTAAAATTAAGAGTTTTTGTTGTTATAGTTGCTCTTGTTGTGGGTGTTAACCAGCAAATTTTAAAATATTTAAATATTTCCTACATGGCGTATGATTATGATTATTACTATTATCGATCCCATTTGATAATGTTATTATTTCTCTCACTCTCTCTCTCTTCTCCCTTTTTTTTCAATTTGCAAGTAAATTTGTTAATTAATTTATTTATTCTTATTAAGTTGTTGTTAAATGTACAAATGAATATTTAAAATATTTGTCTGAAATCTCATGTTATTTGTTTATTTTAACAAATTCTAATGCTCAATTGTTTGGACTTTAAAATATTCTAGATGTTTTTTTTTTTTTTTGCTAATAAATAAACAAATTTAATTCAATTTTAACACCTGATTATTGGATATTGAATATTTAGCATTTTTGTAATTGTATCAAAATAGGCCAAACAAAAAGTTTTCATTAAATTTCCTGTACTAAGTTCAGAGACCCACATACATAAGTTTATGTATTATAAATTTTAAATTGAAATTAAAAAACAAAAACTTATAAATATGTATTTAGTATAAACAACACTCTAAAAAAAATCCTCTGTTTTAACTTTATTTATGTTTAAATTGTAGATTTTTTATACCGGTTTTATTTTTTTTAGCAGCGATTTGTAATAGAATTTTTGTTGTTTTATATTTTTGTAATAAGTAAAATAAAATATGTATTACAAATCGAGTTTAAGCCATAACAATATTAAAAATATAAACATAAAACTATAGATTGCTTAACATTATAAATTAAAATCTCCATAAGCTTATTATTATATAGATCAAGTAAATTGATTTGCTTTAAAAAATATTATAGACGATATGGTTCTTTGTTTTATTTTGTTAAAGAAAAAATAAAAATAAAATAATAGCAAAAATTTATAAACGAGAATGAAAACTTTCAAGGTAATTATTGTAATTTAGATAAGACTATGTGGCATTATATTTTGTAAACATTTTTATTTTAATAGCTGATGAAAATCTCATAAAATAATTTCACTTTTTGTTTAGTTACAAACAACCAAAAAAAAGACAAATAGTTTTATTTGTTGTTAAACTACAGCATCTTTTTTTTTATAAATTCTATAACACGCATGTCTTGATAATGTTGACTGTCGCACAATTGCATCCGCTGTAGTTTTTTTTTTTTACTTTTTATATTTTATAAACTTATGTTTATATAACGTAACTGTAGTAAATAAATCTTATGAAGTATTATTTTAAATTTTTATTGTTTTTTTTTTTCAACCAAAATAAATAAAATTATTTAATTTTTATTTTTGTGTTTTTTCTTGGTGCTTCAACAAACATTGAATCACATAAAACACAAAAACCTAAAACAAATAAAACACGCTTGTCATGTGAATAATTGTAAAAAGAAATAGTAAATTTATTTTAAGTAATATACTGATATGACCATAAATTGTTGTCTTAAAAAAAGAGATTTTGTGAAAAGAATTGAAAATATGAGTAAAGTGTATGTAAAGCTTTGGAATATCTTCTATATTTCCGGAAATAATTTTGTAAGAAAAGTTTCTCCTAAAGGAAATACTTAATGTGTAATATTTATGATTTCTAATTAAAAGACAAGTTAAAAAATAAACAATTATTTTCAATTAAATGTTAGTTATAAATTATAAAATAAAACACATTTTAGAGGAATTAAAAATATATTTTTAATTTGAAATAACATTTTTTTTTGGACAATAAATTTCTCTTTTTTTAAACATTTTCTAAAAAATTGGTATTTTATATGTAAAATCCATTTTGAATTGAAGCATTTGTTTTAAGTATTTTCGCCCAATAATTTTTTAAGTATTTATATAATTTTTGTTAAAACAATAATTATTATAAATTGTTTGTTTTGTTTACATTCATTTTTACTACAAATAAAAATACAATTATTTTATTAAGAATTTATTATTATTTTTTTTTTATTATTATTTTCATTTAATACTTGTTTTACATGTTTTTTCCTTATTAAAGTTTACATTCCAAGTTAATTCATAACATTTAGTAACTGCAATTAACTACCGGCTTTTCCACCATTATATGCGTTTAAAATTATTGTAGATTCTAGAATATAGTTTTTTATAGTTGACGTTTAGTAAAACAGTAGAATAACAATTATATGATAAATAAATAAATTATAAAGTCTGATTGATATATAATTATGATTATAAAATTTCTTAAAGAATGATATTAAGTTGTTGTATAATAATAAAAAATTCTAGAAAAAAAAAATGTTTTTATTGTTAATAATAGATTTAAATTAAATTGTTTTTTTTTTATCAGATAATTCTTATTCTACGTTTTATTTAATAGTATTTTATATGACGTAGTATTTTTGCTATAGTTTGGGGAAGAATACATTGAACTTTGTATATTGTTTTTAAAACAAACTGCTATTTTACATATTTAAATTTGTTACAATAATAAAAAAAATACATGTATATATTGTAAACAACAAACAATTTTAATTAATTGAACTAAGATCTCATTTATCAAGATAAAATTAATTATTTAATATTCTCAAATTTTTATTATTATTTTTTCATTTTTATGCTTTTAATAATATATAATAGTGTTTAATAATTTATAATAGTTTTCTTTTTCAATTACTTTAAGAATCATTTTTAATAAAAAAAAGTATTTAAATTTATTTGTTTAAATCTTTAAATTAAAACCAAATAAAGCTGTATTTTATTAAAAACCATTAAGATAATTAAAAGATTTAGAAAACAAACTTTGTTTGATTAAAACTATATGGCTGAATTTTTAGACTTAAGCAACAAACTTCATTCTCATGTGATTGTGACGCTCAATTTGAGAGCTAAGTGAAAGACTTAAGCAACAAAAATGGTTTTTGGCAGGAAACAGGAAAGTAAACCAATAAAAAGACTTAGCAAACAAACTTTGTTTAAAATGTAAACAAACTTTTTATCTCTTATTTTGAGCATTTCGAGAGTTATTAAAAAGATTTAAGAAGCAAACTCTTATCGTTGAATACAAAAAATAAAAATTTGGGATTTTTAATGCAAAATTATATTAAAAAAAAATATTTTTAACTATTTAATTAAATTCAATTTTGTTTAATAAAACAAATTTATAAAAAAAATTTAAGATTTATAAACAATTTATTAATCAAGTTAGTATGGAAAATTTTCAATTTTATTATAAATTAAAAAATATTTTATTATAAATTAGAAAATTTGAAAATGCTAAATAAAAAATATCACCTTTCCAAAAACTTAATTTTTTAAATAAAAAATAAGAACATTTTTCATGTAAATAACTTGATTTTATAATAAAAACTAAACAAAAAGGAAAATAAA
This sequence comes from Phormia regina, assembly GCA_001735545.1. Taxonomy (NCBI): domain Eukaryota; kingdom Metazoa; phylum Arthropoda; class Insecta; order Diptera; family Calliphoridae; genus Phormia; species Phormia regina. The sequence continues at coordinate 32,439 of MINK01191255.1, read as the reverse complement.
TTATTTAAAAGAAAAATTTTTTAAACTTTTCAGAAAAAAGTTTTCACACAAATCTAAAATTTAAAATGTCTATAGTGAATAAGACTTAATTTTGTCCTAAGAAATAAAAGAACAAATTATTAGTTATTTAACACAATTAACAAATTGAACATTTATATTTTTTCCAAAAGTCTTAGATGAAAGCTCAATTATTAAATACTAAAATAATCATTATTAAAAACTGCCAAAACCTCAAGTAATATAAATATTTCAAATAATTTATAACTCTTGTCTAAAACACAAAACGTTCCAACAGCTTACACTCTACCAAAAAAATAAAAAATTATAAAATAGTTATGGTTGGTTAAATTGCACATTTTAAATTGTTTAAAACTATTTGTACTGTCAAAATAACAGCAGCTTTAAAAAACTAACTATAATAAAGTAAAACATTATTATTACAATACTTCATATACGATGACTGCTAAATTTTGTTTGTCCAAAATTTTTTTAGCTCATTTTAAACGCGTGTGAATTTTGTTTTGTACAAATTCATCAAAAGTAATTTAACAACTTAAGGAAAAAGGGGGTCACAAAATTATTAAATAGATAGGGAGCGCAAAAAAAACTATGTATTAGTAGTTATTAATAAATAACTAAAATTAGTTACACAAAAAAAAAACATAATAAATAAACAAATTGTTAAAATCATTAATAATAAAATGTTTCGTAATAAACAAAAAAATAATAATAAACATTAAACAAGACAAAACTATTTTTTTTTTTTTTAATTTGGTTAAGTTAACAGAAATTTCTAAATAACAAAAAATATAAAAACAACCTTTGATCTCAAATCGAAATGTGCTGACTAAGTTATAGCTGGTTTCGGTTTTTTTGTTTTTTAAGTTCTTGGAAAGTTTTTTTTTTGTTAGAATCATCAAACTTTTAAAATATGTATATTATATCATGTTTTTTGTTTATTTTTAGTTTGATCATTTATTGAAATTTTATTATTTTCACTCAAAAGTTCGTGTACCTTGATCTAGACTTTGAAACGTTAATTTATTTACGTCACATTTCTTTATTTATTTTATATTGAAATAAGAATTATTTAGCTGCTTATATTATTTAATACTAAAAATCTTTGGCGGCTGTATTTTTTTTTTTTTTTTTATTTCAAAATAACAAAATTTTGTTTATTTAAGTTTAAGCCGGTAAATCATTCAAAATTTTCTTTTTTCTTAATATGTATTTAATTTGAGCTAGTGATTTAATGAAATTGCTTCTGGATATTCTAGAAATATTTTTTTTATTTTATTTTGTAGTTTGTTGTTTATTCATATTTACGTAAAAGTGTTAATTTCTATATGTATTGTTAATCAATTTTAAAAATTTTGTTTGCAAAAATTCTTGCTTTAAGTAAATTTATAAATAAAAGTAGAAATTTTTAATAAAAGTACATAATAAGTAAAAGTAAATAGTTTTTAACTTAATACTAAATAAATAGTATGACAAGATATTTTGAAATATTTGGTTAAATACAAACATGACATGTTTAGCAGCTGGAGAGTAAACAAAGAATATTTTTGTTTATAGTAAAAGTGAAGAAAAAAAAATTGTGCACGTTTTTGAATAAAGTGGGGTTTTTAAATGGGTCAAAAGGATGTTAAAGTGGGATTGAAAAAAAAGAGAAAATTTATTTGAAGCCAATATATTTTAATAAATTTTAAAATTAGATTTTAATTTAGGAAATCAATGTTAGAAATTGAAGCTTAAATTGAAACTTCCAACCTGTAATTGCAAGTAATTAATAATAATACAAATGTTCATCAAAAGACTTCTAGAGGGCATTATAAAGTAGTTCTAGAAATATTCAATCCACTTAAAAATTTAGGAGCTTTTTTTGTAAACAAAAAGTTTCTTATAAATGTTTTTTTTTTTAATAATTCTTATAATAGTTTAACGTAAATTGAAGTGATTTATAAAATAAGGGAATTAATTTAAATCATAAATACTGAAATTTTGTAAAGAAATATAAATTAAAATAATTTGAAGAAGTATTTTCTTATTTGGAATATATAAACAAAACTTTAATACAATTAAATTTAATTTTGTTTAATTTTGTATCAAAATTTAATAAGAAAAAATAAAATAAAAAATAAATTATGGTATGATTTTATTTCCTTTACACATTTTTAATTCATTCAATCATCTACTTGATTGATTTAATTAATTTATTAATTGGAATTTTTTATTCTGTTTTGTATTTTTTATAGTTTTTAGTAATTGATGTAATCATTTTGGTGAGAGGTGTAAATTTGAGCAAGTTTTTAATTGAATGAATTATTTTCATATATATTAGTTAATTAGTGACTGTGTATGCTTTCTAACTTCATTTTGTCTTACAATTTAGTCAGCCTCAAAAACTGTTGTGTATCATCCTTATAATACTATTCGAATTATGTCATTTATGTCTTTTTTATAGCATTGATATTTATTAATATTTTAATAATTTACATTTATTTATTAAAATTTTTTCTTCAAAATTTTAAAATTTTTTTATTTGTTAATTTTAATTTTATAATAAAAAAATAAAATTTAAGTTCATTAAACTTGGAGAATAATTTTTTAATCAATATCCAGGAAGAACTTGGTAAATTAATTTACATTTGATGTTACTTGCAATTTTTAATATGCATACGAAAAAGTGTATATTTAATTTTTTTTTTAATTAATTTTTTTTTTGTTTTGTTTTAAATTTGTCTTCTAGTAACATTTAAAATTTAATTCTATATTAGTTAATATGTTAATAGGACCCGTTTTAATTTTGAATTTAATTTAAATGAAAAGTGTGCGCACGTGCTTATAAATTATTTATTATTTTATAAACAAAAAATCAAACGGTAATTCACATTAAAATGTATATTATCTAATCAAAAAATACTTTAAATTTCAAAATTTTAAAATTGATTTTCAACTTGGTAATAATTTTCTGAGTTTGACTTAGTTTTTTTTTTTTTTTTGTTAACAAGTTCCATAAATTTTACTATATTTTAGTTTATCGTGTGACACAATCACCTGTCAAATAGATGAATGAATGGATAGACAAAAAAAAATAGTGAAACAATAAAATCCGAAATTTGTAATTTTTTTCTTTTTTTACATTCATACAGTTAGTTGTAACATTATGATGATGAATAATGATTATGATTATTATGATAATAATTAAGATAATGACGACAATAACGTTTGTCTTGCTGACAGATGCTGTGAAATTGCTGAAGAAGAGCTGTTATTTTATTTTTTATTTTTTGCTTTTGTAAACTACATTCATTTATCTGTTGAACAGACAATAAAAAAAAACAATATAAAAATAGTGTTAAAAAACACCTTAAAGTAAAAGAGAAATATTTATATATATTTTTCAGACATAAAAGTAGTGTATAAGTAATCACAAGGCCATCACAAGTAGCTTAACAAATTCGATTGTATTTTTGTGATTTTAGTGTTTTTTTTTTTTTTTTTTTTTTTTTAAGCTGGGAGCCACTACTTAATTTTTTTGTTTTATTATTATTTAATTTTTCTTGGTAATTTGTTTTGTTTATTTTAGTTGACCGAAAAAAAATAAATAAATAAATAAAATAACATTCATTTTTTAAATATTTAAATAGTTTTGCTAGTAGCTATTGAAATTCAAATTTTAATAAAACACTTTTACAAATTCACAGGAAATAGTTGTTGTTAAGTATATATATAGTTTAGAGAAAAACACTTTATTTAAAAATCTTGGTTGTTCTCTTACAGGAATTAAATTTTTTTATTGAAATTTTATTTATTAAATATTTAATTTTTGCTAATTAAAAGTTTGTTAAAATCAATTTATTTTATTTATTATTAACAAAGTTTTATTATACAATTATTAGTGGTAAATAAATAAATGTTTTATTCTAAACGAAAGCCTAATTTATGAAAATAAAATTTTGCCTTTAAATATAATTAAAGTGCACATATTACTATAATTAAAAAAATATATAATTATATTTATTTCTTTGTTTAATTTGTTATTTATTTTATTTTTTTCATATATAAAACCACACCTTGAGCTATTTAAATTATAAATCATGGGAATATTTAAAATTATTTTGAAACTTATATATATATATATAAAAAAAAAAATAGGAATAAGAGATCATACTGATTTATCTAACAAATAAAACGCCTGAGTTTATTACCACTATTTTATAAGACCACAATAACCAAGGGAATTATTTAACAAATATATGTATATTGTCTATTTCTTTTTTAAGCGGAAGTCTATAAATTTGTTTGTTAAGCGTATGATTATTCAATCTTCTTCTTATAAAATGTCTATAAATGATGATGGTTGGTCTGCCTGTCTGTCTTCAATGAACTTCAATTGAAATTTCTTAAAAATAGTTTTTATATGTGTGTAATTGTTTTGTCAGCTTTTTTTTTTGTATCTTCTTTTTCTTTAGCGTCATCATTTATATATATATAGTGTTTTGTTCATTTTAACACATTTAATGCTACTATTAACCTAAAGAAATAATTGATATTTCAACACTTTTACTTTCATTTGCTTAACAAAAGCCGCAAAACTTTACAAAATTTAAAAAAAAAAATAAATAAAATAAAATAAAAAATGGTTGTAAAATTGTATTTTTTCAGTAAATAGTATTTTTAAAATGTTTTTGTGAAAAAGAAACATATGTATTTCATTTATAAAAGACTCTGAATATTTATGTCAAATCTCAAGCACCTTTAAAATGAATTGAGAAAAAAATACAACTAAAACATTATGCCTGAAACATGTAATAAATAATACAGAAATAAAATAAAAAAATAAAAAAATGCTGCAATCTATTACCAACTATGCAAACTACTTATGGTATGATAGCACAGTGGGATTTAATAAAAATTTCCAGAATAGTTTTCTACTATAAATCATGAAAAAATTCATGATTTATAGTAGAAAATTAAACAAAGTTATAATCTGTATTATATCCTATTCTAGACGATTTTTTTTAATTCCCTCAGCTAATAAATTTAAACCGATTTATATTAATGAAAATAGAATAACATCATTTAAGGCATAGAATTTATAGTAAATAAAAATTAAAAATGTGATGTTAGTCATCTCTGGTAATTTTCTCAAATTATTTTTAAAATTACCACCTGTAGTTTGACTACAATATTTACATGGACAGACCGATAGACAGACACTGTCAAATCAGCTCAGCTGGTAGTTTTCTGCTGATAGATATAGATAAAAATGGTTCTTGAATCGGTATTTTTTAGCGGTATAAATGTCATCACAATTATGTAATATCCTCGCCTTTATAATGGATCATAATTTGCAATATTGTTTTGAAATATTAAAAATATCTTTTTAATGGCAGAAGGACGGACGGACAGATGGACATAATTTATTTAACTTAGGCTTAGCAAGGTATGTATAAAAAAGAAATTAAATAATTACGTCTTAAATTTATAAGAATTAAAAAAGTACTAAACACCCAAGTCCGATATCTTAAATGATTCAAGTTCAAGACTATCTTCTAATTAGACATGCAGACAGATGGACGGACATTATTAAAATAATACAAATAGTAACTCTAAGTCGATTAGTAAACATATAGTAAGTTAGATCTTGAGTTAATATTATTATGTCTAATAAACAGCACATTTGTATTATGCTCCTCACTATGATATTGAAAGAATTATTTTGTAATTATGAATTCTTAGTCAGACAGAAGGACGGACATTGTTAAATTCACTCAGCTTATAAATCTAACGTGAGTATTATACATTAAGGAAATGAAAAGTAATTAAAACCTAATTTATAGTTGATAATAAGTAAAAAAATTAAGTTTGCCAATCCCGTTACTTTAAACGAATTATCTTCAAAATAACTAAATGTTTGGACAGTTTGGATAACTCAATGTATTTACAGTTAAAAAGAAGGACATCATTGAATCAGTAGTAATCAGCTAGTAATTCTAAGCTGATTAATTTACACTAAAGCAGAACTTGACCAAGTATTTCTAGATGACCTATTAAACCTCAGATCAAACTCTTTATGCTCTTCCCACCATGATTAGCAAAATTATTTTGAAATATTAAGGAAATTTTTTTGCATTAAAAATTTTGCTCCACTGTATTATAAGTATTATCGAAAATAAAAATAAAAATAAAAGTACCAAATACTAATAATGATGTGGGGTGAAGAAAACAAAGAAAAAAAGTGAAGAAACACATACATAGAAGAAAAAAAGACGAACGAGTTTTTATAATTTTCTATGGTAAATCATGATTTAATGATGATTTAGTAATTTTTCATTTATTACATCTTTGTGAATTATAGTGTTTGATTTTTTTTTCACTACATAGCAAATATGAATGTCTATGTGTGTGAGTGTAAACAATGGGCCAACACTTTCATAGTTACTCCTCATGGATGCTGTAATCATTAAGATTTAAGACACGAGTATCAAAACTATAAGCCACTAGGAGTTGAATAAACACCCAAAACATACAATTAAAAGCGAAAACATAATATTAACAGCAGCAGCAGCAGCAGCAGCAACAACAACAATAACATAACAGCATAGTCAAAATAAAAACAATAACAACAACAATATACACATGCATGATTATAGGTCAAGTTGAATTCAATTGATTTTCAAATGATGGCGGGCTTTCTGGATATTGTTTAATGTTATCTATTGGTGTATGTATGTATGTGTGTGTATATATTTTTCAGTCATTCAGTCTGTCGTTTATCTAGTTTGTATATTGATAATATTAACTGGATTTGTGTGTTTTTTTTTTTAGCCCGCATAATGATTTTATTTTTTGTTATTTTACTTTTCAATTTTTTTTTCTTTAAATTTGAAATTAGTTTAAAAAAAAAACTTTTATTTTCATTATGAATAATTTTGTTGATTTGAGGAATAACAATATTTAGTTGATGGTAGTGTTGGTGATGATGTCTTTTGCTGCTGCCTCTTTTGATAATAATGATGATGTCTCTGCCACTGAAGAAGATGTTTTGTGTGTGTGTGTTTTTTTATGCACATGAAACCACTTTTACTAGTTTTTTTTCGATATTTTTTTTTTTTTAATATTTTCTCATTTAATTTTTTGGTATTTTTAAAGGGGGGTCGTTTATTGTAAATTTATAGTATAAAAAGAGCAAAAGAGTTGTATTTGTTTAAAGTACAAGTTTTGACCGCTTAAAAAGCTGCTTATGCAACAAACCTTCATAATATTTAAATTTTCGTTATATTTCTTATTTTTAAAATATATTCACCATGAATGTTAAACGATATACAAGTAAATATTTCTAATATAATTTACTTAAATTCTTCAAAAGTTTTATGCTTACTTTTGTTTTATCTTCTAACAAAATAATAATTAATGAAAATTTCAATTTGATGATTATCTGTAATTTGTCTGTAGTTTAACTAATTGATTTCCGCAAAATAATTTAAATTATTGTTTTGTTTTTAAATTCTTTAAGGAAGTTATTGAAATGAAAAAAACTAAATTCTTCCGCAAATCTTAATTTAAATATAGTAAAACAACACGCCATTAAATAATTAAAATATTTAATACCTTTTAAGTAAAAAAAAAAAAAAACAAACTTGATTAAATTCTAAAATGACTAAATAGGGAAAGACTTCTATTTAAAAATGATGGAATTTTTTATCAGCTGGATTGAATTTTTTTAATAGGATTATTATTAAATAAAAAAACAATAGTTATTTAGAATGGAAAGTTTTTTTTTTGCATTTAAGTACATGAAAAAATGATAAAATATTTATAAAATTCCTCCTCTAGCCCTCAAATGGGTTAAAATAATTGGGGGCTTTTATTTACATCATTTAGGTCAAGTTAGAATGTTAAACATATACAGCTCGTGCTGTATTGATTACATTATTAAGTTTTCATAAATCACTTGACCGTAAAAAGGGGAATTTTCAACAATAAAATAAAAACAAACGTACATACTGCACACATCCATATGTACGTATGTAAGTAAAAAGGAGGCAGACCACTAAAAACGACTTTGATAGCAAATGTTGTTAAAATTGTGCTGCACACACCAAACACAACTACTATTGTCTAAAATAGTTTAAACAAAAAAAAATGTGCAACAACAAGAGCAAAATTATTACAACATTTTTAAAGAAAAACAACAAATATTTAGTAATAACGCGCTTTTAATTGCAAAGGCCTAAAATTAAACAAAATAAAAATAAAAAAAAAATGCTTTAGTAATTGGTGCAAATCAAAAGCTTTACAAGAGGCAAGTCAACTCGCAACAAAAAAAAAAAAAAAAACATAATACAAACAATGTTTTTCTTTTAAATGCTACTTGTATATATGTAAGTAAATATACTCATACATACATTCTCCTTTTTGAGAATGAACAAATGAGTGAATAGAAGCTAAATGATGATAACGTTGTTGTTGATGATGATGATGGCATAATGAATGAATGAATAACTTTGCTGTAAGTTGTCTGTTTTTTTTTCTGTTCTGCTGCATACAACAAACACTCTCACTCAATCACTTTTTTAGAAGTTGGGTTTTTACATTAAAAGTTTTATACCAAACACTTTAATCCCTCAACTCTTGGAGCTTTTTGTTTTACTGATTTTTACAACTGAAGTATTTTGTACCACAGGCAACCGGCTTTATGCATGTAAGTCACTAGTGTTTGTAAATCAAATACAAATCAAAATTGGTAATGATGTTTAAAACCAGCATTAAACTACAATTTTGTGGCACTTACTCCGTCATTTGTTCAACACGAATATATGTACCACATAATGTCCATAAACTCTATAAAAATATGTGGAGGCAAACTTAGCTTCAACAAGTTTTTTTTTTTAATTTTGATTTTATTTTATATTAAAATCGATAGCAATAGTAATTGTTGCATGTTGATTTATAATTGAAATCAAAATCTATTAAGATAATTTTTTAAGAAAATTCAAATATACAATTATGTCAAAAACTGAAATATTAGCAAAAAAAAAAAAAAAAAAAATAAAGGAAAATACTTTCAATTAAAAAGATACTAAGGATATTATTTACTTGGTCATTGAAATCATCTAGTAAGAAAAATATTAAAGAGAAATATTTTAAGTGAAATAATTTTAAAATTATAATTTTAGAAAAAATAAAAATAATTAAAAAAAAACTATTTTTCACTGATTTAAAAGAATTTTTAAAGAATTAAAGTATTAATTGGAATTATCTGATCTTTTATTATTAGGTCGGTCCAGGTTGGTTATATCATTTATAATAAAAATTAATTTATATTGACGAAAAAGTATTTAAAAAAATCAATGAAATCATTCATTGAAATTATCTAAGAGCATCTTAATTTCGATCATATTTTTTATAAGTTTCGTCTGTGTTTCGGTGGTTATGTTTATTAAGATCCACGATAACTAAGATATAAAAAATATTGGTAAGGCTTTTGATATTTATATTATGGAAAATTTTTGAAATTGATATTTTACTAAATGAAAGAAGAGACAAATAATTTAAATCTATTTAAAGAAGATTTGGAATTATATATGTTTGGAAAATGTTTGTGAATTAATTAAATAAATAGTTAATTTTATTCAATTGCTATAGATTTATAATTTTCGAAATGGTATAATGTTGTGAAAGAAAAAATTGGTATTTCTTCATTTAGAATTAAGAGTTAATAAAATTGATGTAAAATTTAATTCAATCTTTTTCAACTCTGTTCTAAACAATATACTATTTTATGTATTTATTTTGCATATAGGATTTGTTTCAATTCTTATTTTAATTGCCATTATTGTGAGCAAATTTAATAAAATTCATATCCTTCAAAAACATAATAATAAAAGCCAGAAATAGGATTAATAAAAAAAAATATTCTTCTAATGACACTCAAGAATTAAAATCAGTACCTCCATTATCTACATAAACTAGAATAAAAATTCTAATGATATAACGTGACAATTTTCAGCTACAAAAAACTTAAGATTTTATTGTTCCAGGGAAGTTATTTTAAATAACTTTGAAATCAGATAAAAATACACTTATTTACACAAAAAAATGTATTTCTTTTAATTTTGCATGATAAGTTTACTTGGTAATAAATTTTTTTTCAAGTAAAATAATTTAGTAAATAAAATGAAATATTATCATGTTTAAAATATTCACTTTTAACTAATTTAATATTATTCAATTATAATTTCAGTAGTTTCTTTCCTGGTTGAAATAAAAAAAAATCCAACTTCATTACTCACATGCTATCAAATAGAAACATCTTATTTAAATGTTTTTTATTTAATTTAAAAAAATATATATATATAAATAATAAAATCAATTTAAAAATTCCATGCACGTTTCTCATCTTATTCTAAAGAATTTGACTTTGAAGAAAAAAAAAAAAAAAAGTAAAACAAGTTTACTTCTTTGATCAAACAACCATAGTTTGTTTAAGAAAAACATATTTAGGAAGATTTACACTCAAGGTGTAATAAAGTAAGGTCAGTTAAAAAATATGAATGCAAGTTCAGTGTAAATAAATAATATAAAATAAATTTGATTTTTTTTTTTAAATTTTAATTATATTTTAACAACCTACTCCACTAACATGATTCTAAAGTGTCGTTGGCCTTTGAAAACAACTATTTTCTAGTAATAAACATAAAATCTCTAGTTAATGAGTTGAATTAGTCAAATACTTATATTATGAATATTGATAGATATTTGTTTAATATTTAAATAATAATTTTGTAAAAAAAAAAAAAAAAACATCTCAGTAAATATGCAAACATAAACGAACTAAATTTTATAAAGAGGAGGAACTTTTTTTATTTTTTAAATTTATCACTATAATAAATAAATTAAATATAGATAGACCTTTAATTTATTTTCATTTATTAAAGTTTTATATTGTTTTATTATTAATAATTTTTAAATTGTTATAATTTTGGCAGTTACGCCCTTTTTGATTTTAATAAAAAGTGAATGTTATGTGGATTTCCTAAAACTTAAATATTTAAAATTTATATATTTTGTAACTTTGCTTAGGTTTTTAAAGGCTTTTTTTGTTTTGTTGCTGCTATTTTTATTGTTAACAAAAATGTTTATTAAATCAATAGTCAATGAAAATCATTGAATTAAGTGACAAAGCAAAAATTTTCTTTACCTCAAAGATGGCGTCTTACAATTATTACGAGTATTATTTTTGTCTATGATTTTTTTTTTTTTTTAATCAAAATTTTGTTGTAATGTACTTAACAAAAATAATAATTGTTCGAATTACGCAAATCACACATTTAAGTAAAATAATATTTGAAAATTTTAAATGACTTGACATGAAATTTTTTTCTGTTTAAATTAAAAAAAAAAAAACACAATTATTATTGAAAACCTTTTCAAGTCTGTTATTTGAAAATAAAATATTGAAAAATCATGCTAGTAAAGGGGATTTTTTATTATTTAACAAATAAAATTAAAAAAATAAAAAATGTTGTAATATTTATTTTATTAATAAACAATAACAAAGATTATTACATTTTCTTAACCCTTATGAGGTCACATGAGAATTATTATTTATTATTTTTTTATTAATTATATTTAAGAGTGTTGTAAGATTTATTTAAAAAGCTTTATATAAATTTGTCATGATGAGCAAATTCAAATGGATATTTTTGATAACAACAAAAAAAAAATATATATTTTTAATAATTATAAAAAAAATCAAATTCACAGAAAAAAATATTTTAAATCATTTTAATAACACTTTGCAAATAATAAAAAAACAAAAACTGATAAAATTTATAAAAAAAAGAAGAAACTGATAAAAAATTAGTACAAATTCTTTTCATTTAATAGCCATATAGTACTTACTGGTAAATCCATTTTGTTCACTTAATAATTTTCCCTAAAACGTCACTATCTTTATGATTTTAACATATCAATCAATCACATTAGCTCCAATTTAATTTGAAATAATTTTTATATAACATTAATATTCTAAGAATTATATTTATAAGCTTTTCAAACTCTTTTCAACACAATTATTAATTTTAATATTATTATTAAATAAAATTGTTATTGTTTAATTATAATTCACTCTTTTTTTTTTTTTTTTTTTTTTTTTTNNCCTTAGGAATATGCTATTTTAAAATACAATTATATTTTATTTATGACTTGTATTTGGAATTTATGAGATTTAGTTATATATAAAAATGTAGTTTTTATTAAAAAGAAGATATAATTTTCAATATATTTAATATTTATAGAATATGTCACTATTTGTTCTTTGGCAGCATTTTAGCTAATTACGATGTTTGTTTAATATCAGACGCTGACAAAGAGTTATTCAGAAATTATTTTTCTATCTTTATATAGAGTTGTGTTTAAGCCGATATATTTGAATAATGATAAACATTAAAATCTAAAAGGTATTGAGTAATTATTTTTCAGTATTGAGTACCCAAAAAAGGAAGCAAATACTAGTGTATTTTATATTTTTAATCCAAAAAAATCAAAGAAATTTTAGATCCTCGGTTATAATTTTTATCTTTCAGTTTGAATTAATTATTATTAAAGTTTAAAATCAATCGGGATTAAACCCTTATTTTATTTAGCTGGACAAATTGTATTTTAAATGGACACTGGGCAAAAATCAAAAAAAAAAACCAGACAATCCAGCCCAACTAGCAACCATAATTGTAACTCATTTAGATTAGAACAATTTTTGTTAACCTTAAAACTATGACGTTTGTCTTGATAGACAAATTATCACTTTAAGACACAAGTTAAAGGTTAAACTAACTGTTCCATAGTTATAAAGTTCATTCCTAAATAAATTATGTAAATAACTGTATAATTAAAATTAATCTAGAACTTTTTTAGTAATTATAAAAAACTTGACGTACACCTTGATAAAAAAAATATGCAAGTCTGAACGCTCCGTTAAATGAAAATTTTTTGTTATAACATTTTAACTATATTATAAGTCGAAAAATGTTAGGCGAATGATTTATAAATTAAAAAAAATATATATACATATTTTTAGTCAGTAAGGTATTTCTAATTCGCTTAGAACTTTTATTACTTAAATATCTATTTAGTTTTCTATCATTTGTATCTAACTACACCTACATGCTTGATTGTACAAATAAATAATAAAAAATATATATAGATAACATGAGGAAAACTTAATAAAATTGTATATTATTATTGTTATTCTTTTTTATTTATAAAAAAAAAATTCTAGACCATTTTATCACTGCTACACATATTATTTCATAAGAACAAAAATAAAAAAAAAGTAGTAAAATAAAAAAATCGTCTAACACCTCCTCCCTCTAATGGTTCCTTAGATTAGCACTGTATGTGTTAACATTATTTTTCTTTGGATTTTATTTCAACTAATATTGTTGTTGTTGTTTGTTATTATTAGTGTTTAATTTTTTTGTTTTTGTTTCTATTTTATTTTATTGGTAGTGTGGCAAAATTGTTGTCGCTCATGCAATCAAATTGACTGATTAACTTTTATTTTCTTTAATTACATTACGTTAAATTATAGTTTTTTTTTTTACGAATATTTTGTGTAGCGTATTTGTTTCTATTTAAAGTAAATATTTATTAAAGGTAGAATCCATATTTCAATGTACTTTGTATATTATATATACATGTGAATGTATGTTATGGGCCAAGTTTACAATTGTAAATTTTTATTTATATTTTTGTAACAATTTCAATGATAAATATATTGACAAAAAAAGTAAGTAGTTGAAAGAAGATTTTTGTATGCAAATATTTAAGTAAATCTGAGTAGAAAACTTAAAGTAGACATGAAAAATAAACAGGTAACTAATTAATTAAATACGCTAGTTACTAGAATGTTTACCAAATGAAAATCAGTTTAGAAATTAATGTTTACATATATAATTGAACTTTGAAATGTTATAACATATTACAATAGAAAATTATAGTATGTAATAAGATTTATTATAAATTAATTATTACATATAAACTGTTCAAATAAAAACAATATAATTTATCAAGTTTATAGTTTAGAAGAAATTCAAAAGGTAACATAGTAACAGTTGAAGAAATAAATGGAAAAATTATTAATTATTAGTGATTAAATAAAAATTAGAATTATATCTTAATTATTTACAATTAAAAGTAATAAATATTTAAAATTAAACAATGAACTATTGAATGGAAGTTTTTAGAAATAATGAATTTAATGTCCAGACAAGCAATTTTTTATTAAGACCAACGTTTAATTGTTGTTTACATTGCAGAACATTGATTTTTATTATTTTTTCTTAATGAATTAAAGGAAAATATGTCATAACTGTTAAAAGTCAATGCAATTGAGTCATGAGCATTAACAAATTTGTCTTGACGCTGCGATAATGATAACAATAACAATAATAATAATAATTTAAGTTTCCAAAATTATTTATTTAAATTCCATCAAATTTTATGTCACTGTTCTGTTAAATCCATTATAGCATGTCTACACTAGACACATTTTTATCCAGACAAAGTTGAAAATTTAATCAGACGAAAAATTTGTATTTTGTGAAACATGAAAAAGTTAAGTTGTAAATTTGCAAGTCTGGACTCTAAGTTAAAGATTAAATTCTTTATATAACATTTTAACTATGCCATCATCAAACAGTTCTTTTCAAAAAAAAAAAAATAATATTCCACATTTCAGAAGAAATTATTTTAGTATTTATTTTCTTTCCCAGCAAAAAAAAAAAAATATATATATTTATAAAAATTTTCTATCCGTTTCCATTTAAGTGAAAAATAGGTATTTATAATAAAAATCTATTTTCTTTTTATTGTTCTTTTCTATTTTCCATTTTTTGCTGGGTTAGTTTATGCAAGCAACTAGATAAAGTGTATTTCAATTTTATACCATAAATCTTAAGCTGATGTCTCACTCACTGTTTAATAAATTGATTGAGAATTTAAATTTGTAGGCTGCACACGATTTTATTGAAACGAACTCATTTTATTTGCAAATATTTTACAAACAGTTTTATAAAATATTGTAAAAAAAAAATCAAAAATTAAACAATTTTAATTTTATAGTTTTTAATTCAAAATCTTAATTTCCAAATAGAAAACTTTAGAAAAATCTAAATAAAAAAGTTTCTTTTGCAAAAAAAAATGTTTAGTTAATTTGGTATTTTAATTAAAAATCAAATTAAACAAAACAATTTTCAATTTAAAGAAAAAACAATGGCATAAATAATTCTAAAAGTACTTTATTCAAATTTCTAGCGTTTATTGACTTAAGACCCACTTTTATTATTTAGCAAAAATCACGCGAATTCCTTTGAATACATTTCTTGCTTAAACGTGGCAGTTTTTTAAAAATTTAAATAAATATTTTGCGGAATTGCAAATTAATTGTTATATATTTTAAACTTTTGCATATTTTAATCAAGCAGCCAACGATCCAACCAACTAACCTCTACTATATATTCATTTCGAAATTAAAATGCCGCACTTTATATTAAAAAAAAAAAAAAAAAACAAAAAGCTAAATGAAAAAAAATTTTAAAATTTTTGTTGAGAAATCGTTTAACTCAAATGATTTAAATATTTATTTTTCAAATTAAACAAAAAAAAAAGTTTCTACAAAAGAAAAATTTGCATTTGACATAATTTGAAAGAATAAAATGAATATTAAAAGAAAAATAAACAAAAACACACAACAACCCCAACATAAATATATACAAAATTTTAATTTAAAATGTAAATAAGAAGAGAGTTTAAAAAAACTTTAAAAAATATGATATAAAATAGTTAAATATTAAACAAAGAAAACACACACACACACACTGACTAACAGAGAAAGGTTTGACAAAAAAAAAACGCAACTTTAATTTGTTGCACATGTTGCGTTTTAATAATAAATTCAAAACCACTTTTTTGCCCACAGTTAAACAAATATTTTACTAAAAATAGAAAACTTAAAATATATATTTAATTTAAACAAGAAAAGATGAAAAAAAAAACTGCATTACAACATTAACAAAAAAACAAGTTTTTATTAAGACAAAAAAAAAAATACTATAATATTTTTGTTACAAAATTTTTTATATTTTATTTATCATTTTATCTCACTTTTCACTCAGATGAATGAATTAAATAATTAATTAATTTTGTTGGTGCTAATTTAAATAATTTGTAGATTTTATTACACCAAAAAAAATTAACCCTGAAAATATTTAGTAAATTTTATTAAATTTAAGGGTTTTTTTGTGGATTTCATATAGAAAATATTTTAAACTTGTTTAGGGATACACTTTCAAGGNNATCATCATAATACTGGTAATTTGAGCTTAATATTACAACAATTTCAAGTACAACAACTACAAAAACAACAATGACAATAAGTGCAAAAAAACCCAAACTTGAAAATGTGTAATTTCTTGCTTTCATGGCTTCTTTTTTTTTTCATAGAAAGTGTTTCGTTGGTTAGTAAGTTGGTGGCTGGTTAGTTAGTGTCAAGTTCATTTTCAATTCAAAACAATTAAGAAAAAAAACCCAAGAAAACTGGCGCGTTTTATAAATTTATATATATATTTTTTTTGGCAATGTCATGTTAAAAAGAAATTCTTTCATTGTAAGTCAGCACTAAGTTTATTCTTTATTTTCTTTTACTACAACTTCTTGCTTATTGTTATTATTATTATTATTAATAATTTTTTTATTTATTTATTACACATGTGCATATTATTATTTTTTTTTTTTTGGTTTTTTAAAAATTAAATGTAATAATTTATTCAAGGTATTATTACATTTAATATTAGTAATGAAAACTTTAACAAAAAATACTATCAAAATAACTGTTTTTTTTTTGGTTTAAGTCAAAATGTTTTGCTGATGTAGGCAAAAGTTTGTTAAAATGATTTTGTAGCGTTTTTTATTGATGCTAATGAAAATTTCACACTAACTTTTGTTGCTGAAATTTGTATATAAATTATTCATAAATCTTCAATAGAGAGAGATAGAGAGATAAAATAAAATAAATAACAGTTATTTTTGACCAAATGTTTTCATATTGTTCGAGAAATATACCAAGTCATGTTGCCAAGTAAATATTCTTAATTATAGGTTTAAAAATAAATTAATATTTAGGAATGATTTAAGAAAATAACTTTCAAAGCATTAAACTGGAATAGAAAATATATAAATAAATTTATTCAGTTTTATTTTAATACATAATTAAAAACTAAATAAATAAATTTTATAAATATTTTCTGACAAAATTCAAGTTGCAATATTTAAATTATTTTCGAAGTTCTTTGCTACTGGAAAAGTCCAAAAGCAGATGATTTTATTAATAATGTTCTTAATATTATTTTGGAAAATAAAAATTTTACAAAACTTTAGTATTATGTTGTTGTTTTTTTTTAATTTTATATTTTTTTAAATAAAAAATTAAGAATAGTTATATAATATAAAAAAAACGTTAAAAATATTGCGTTAAATCAATTAAGTATAAGAATTTCATTGCAGAAAAATTATGTTTCAAAATATTTACTAAAATATTCCTGTAATTAAAGCTTTAAAGAAGCTTTAAAGTCATTACGAAAATTGAATTAAAGTAATAAAAAACTTTATTAAATGTTAAAAATTTAATAGTTTTTAACATAGAAATTATTTTAAAATAAAAGTTTTCTTTTTTTTCCTATCAATTATAAAAAATAAATAAAATTCATACATAAAAAAATGTGATAATATTTAAAAAAAAATCATGGCAACTGAAAGTCTATAATTTTTATAACAATAAAACGTATAAAAACTTCTTTAATTTAAAATAATAAACTTTTCCATTGTATTTTTCCATTATTATTTCAATGAACTTGAACTTAAATAATTATTTAAAAAATTCTAAAGTTCAATAATAATAATAATTAGAACAAAATTTTCAAGTTTTTATTGAAATTATTTCATCATAAGAAAAACACAATATTTGTTGCTTGAAATTGTATCGTAAGCTTTTTGAAATATTATAATAATAATTATAAAAAAACGTATTCATATATATCAATGACTTTTCACAGAAAATGAAAATATTTTATTTAATATTTTAAAAATTAAATTTAAAAACTAATATCATATTATTAATAAAGAATTCCAATAATTAGTAATTAATTTCCAATTAAATCTCTCGATTTTCTTATAAAATAGTAATTAGAATTTGTCTCATTTGAAGAGAGAGAGAGAGAGAGAAGAAAGAATAGAGATTTTACATAGAGTAAATCCATTTTAATTTTTTAAAATTTTACCATTAGAGCTTCCTACAAAAAAAAAAAATTGTAAAATAATTGAAGTGTTCAAAATACAAGGTTTGAGAAATTTATTGCAAAAAAAAAATTTTGGTATATTTTATATTAAAAAAGTTATATCCATTTAAAAAAATCGATTTATCACACTTAAAGCTATAGAGTTGCCATATTTTTCAAAATAAAAATAAATAAAATTCATATTACACCGAATTTCATTCAAACCGGTGATCAAGGTTCAAAATTGTTTAAATTTAAAATGGAATTATTCTATAATAAAGTTATTTTATTTTTAAGAAAAGTTTTTTTATTTTATTATATTTTTTAATAATAAATGCCAATATAAATTAATTATTTATAGAAATTTGTTTAATTATAGAACTTATTTAGAATTATTAAATTAATCTTTTAAAAACATTTTTTATTTTGTTTTATTAAAAATAATATGAATTGATAAACATTTAATAAATAAAAAAATCATAAATAATTATTTTTTTCTTCAAATTCTATAAGTTATTATTTGTTTTTGTTTTATCAAAATTTTAAATCCTTATATTAAACAATAATTATTTTTATTATGTATTTATTATTATTATTATTTTTCATTTGACATTAAAATAACAGAAAATTGAAATAAAAAATTTTAATATATTTTTTCTTTTTTAAATAATATATTGAAATATTTTTATTATTTTAAAAAATAATTATTATTTTTAAAAATTAATTATTATTGCTCACTATTTTATTTATTTAGTTTATATATTTTAAATTTTAAAATCAAAAGATTTTTTTTTTTTTTGATAATTTATTTTGAATTATCCTTAAAGAATATTTTTATTTTGTTTCATTATTTTTTAAATTTTTTAACTCACCATTTTTATTATTTGTAGTTATAGGCTTAACTTTTGAAAACGTTGTTTTAAATTTTTATTCTCTTGTATTATCCTTTTTTTAGCAAAAAAGTATATTTAATGCTAAAACTGCTTTTAATCCTTTAATTTGTTGTGCTATATATCTTAACAAACTGTTGGCACGAAATGTTTTAAATCAATAAAAACTGAAATCACTTGTTTATAAACTTTAAACACTTGTTTTATTTCCTTTTTTTAAATTCTTGTTTTTTTTTCTTTAAAATTCAAATTTTTATAACAAAATTTTGTGTTTTTCTGCTTCAACAATTTGTTTAAACTTTGAATTGGTTTTTGATTTTGTTTAAGTTGTTTTTGTTTTAACAATTTAATTATTTTTTATTTTTTATTCTCTATTTTGTTTTATTGATAATGTAGATTAATTCTTCACTTTTGATTTATTTTAATTTTTTAAAAAACATTTTCTTTTTGTATTTAATATTCTTCTTTATTTTTGTTTTTTATTTTATTTTTTTATTTTAATTTTGTTCCAGCTTAATATTTTTTTTCTTATAGAAAAATACAAAAAAATGGTTTGAATAAAAACTGTTTTGTGGCGCAGAAGAAGAAGAAGAAGTGGTCGTCCAACAACGTTTTCGTTCAAATCAAAATCACTGTAATAAGTTTCATTTCGCTTTGTTGCTTTACTTTTATACGGCCACAAAAGTCTCAGCTTAAACTTGAGTTAAGTTTTTCAAAATTCTGAGTGTATTGTGTTAAAACCATTGGAGACCGTGTGCATGTGTAAGAGTAACACATATGAGTGTGTGAGCGCTTTTTCTTCTTCTTTAAGTTTAAGTTTGTGTGGTTATTGCCACTGCTGTTGGGAGCACAAGCGATCGTTGTGTGAGTTTTACTTGTGCTTTTTTTTAGTAGTATTGGATATTTTATTTATGTATTTTTTTTTTTTAATTTTGCTTTAGGATTAAAAAAAAATTAATACCAAATTGTATTTAAAGTTTTCCAACTCTGGCACTTTGTATTTATTTACACCTGTTAAGGTTGTGGTTGTAAAAATTACAACAACAACATGGCTATTGTTTTAAGAAAAGAATTGAGTTAAAAAGAAATATATATTTGTTTATCTCTTCTAAACATCTCTTTTTTTAGTATAACAGTTTACTTTTGTAGAGATTTTCAAAATGTTGTTGTTTAAATTTACAACAACAGGTGTTGAGTTGATGTCCATTTGTAATTTTATTTGTTGTTTTTTTTTTTGTGTGTGTGTATTGTTGTAGTTGTAAAGTATGTAATGGAAAGTTTATGTATTGCTAAATATTGAAATTCCATGTTATTGAACACAACAACAAAAAATATTCTCTTCCATAAAGAATTGAGTGTTTTTTTTTTCTTTTTTAATTTTTTAATTTGTTTAAAGGAAATAATACATGTGCCCAACAAATATTCTCGATCACAATTATCGATTAATGTAGAATTATTTAAAAGTTAAGATTTTTTTTTTTTTGCTGTTGATGTTGATTAAGTTGCAAACATATAATTAAATTTTATTCACAAATTATTGACGTATTTCTCAAATTGTTTATCACTTATTTACAAAAAATAAATTATAAATAAAAAAAAAATAATAAATTATTTATTATTAATTTTGTTTTGCAAATTATTTAGTAAATTTTAATATTAATCAAGCCGACATTAATAAATAAATGTCTTGATAAAATTTATCCCTTCATACATATATTTTTATTTTCATAGTGTTTAGTGAAGTTCAAAGGTATTTTTCTTTTGTTTTTTAATTTATCTATAACAAAAAAAGAAAAAAAATTAATTTCAATTTGTTTTTATTCTATAAACTTGCACATTTTAAAATAATGTTTATTTAATTAAATTGTTTTCGTTAAAACTAAATTTTTGGAAATTTTAAATGTTATTCCTTAAAACAAATAAATTATTAGCTATGCAAATTTAAGGTTCAATTAAATTGAATTTTATATTTTAATTTATTTTATTTAATTTCATAAAAGAAACCCAATATCCCATTAAGTTCGTGGTGTAACTCATGTGTCCATCACGTGTGTTTTTTTTTTTAACCCAGCAAGATATACGAAAAAATAAATACTTTTAAAGGAACAATATTTTCGCGATTTCTAAAATTATTATAAAATATATTGTACACTTTTTTGTAAGTTATTTTTGAAAACACAAATATTTCCAATTGTAAAAATATTTAAGCAATAAACTGGAATCTTATAAGGGATCACATGACATTTGAAATCATTATTGTTCTAAATTGCTTTTTAGCTTTAAATATTATAAATATTGCTGGGATATAACAAATCAATTACACTTAACTATTATTCAAATATCAAAGTTTTCTTTACGGCCTCTATAGAGTTTTTCAGAGAACTTTAAGCCTTAAGATTAAAAATAAACAAAATCAGTTTAATGCCTTGTTGCAATTTAAATAATAAAAATAACTACTAAATAATTGCTAAATATCATAATGAGTAATCAGAAAATATCTAAAAAAAATTAGTTACATACATACATATGTACTAACCCAACTATAAATTATGTCATAATTATTAATTCACTTATTCCTATGGTACAAATCATCAGGTGATGACTTTTTTCATCAGATGACTTTAGGACATTTTAACACTTTATCTAAAGTTGATTAAACTATTTTCTGATATATTATAAACATTAACCTAAACTACTAATGGTTTTGGGTAAAGACTTTGGAATTGAATTTAGAAAACCGCCTTTTAATGGGTTATGAGTCTTTTTGTATCATCATATCTAGCATTAATGTAAAGGATAAAAAAATATATATATTTTTTTTTAAATTTAGTTAGGTTTTCTTTACAAATGTCAGTATCAAATTAATATTCAACACAAATGATTTTTTAATACACGGAAAAAAAAATTATCGTATTTTTCTCAATTAACACAGTTGTTTAAGTTTTTGTAAAAATATAATAAATATATTCCAGTAAAAATAAAATAAAAATTAATTTGAGTATAATTTTATTTCGTTTACACATTTTTAATTCTTTCAATCATGTAGATGATTTTAATTAATTTATTAATTGGAAATATTTTTTTTTTTCTTTTTAATTTTTTACAGTTTTTAATAATTGATATAATCATTTTGGCGAGAGGTGCAACTTTGAACAAGTTTTTAATTGAATGAATTATTTTCATATATATTTGTTAATTGGTGACTTTTTTCTGTATAAGTAGAAACAATACTGCCAAATTTTATGATTTATAAACCCACTTTCGGGAATCACCTAATGCGTTCAAATTCATATAATCCACAATTGGCCATTGGTCTAACATAAGACTCCTTTCCGAATTTTGACGCACATGGTGCTTGACTGAGTATATCTTTCTATCTCGTCTTTTTAATATATATTTTATATCTACTCAAAAGTGGGGAATAATTCAGAAATTAATATTGGAAAAAACTATAATGCGAAATGGAATATTTTTTCTAATTTTTTTAGGAAATGAAACCGACCAGAAATTTCAGTTTTTAATACTTAATCATAAAGATGGTAACAGTGCGAAATATCCAAAATTCCCGTTTGGGGAAAGCTTCCTTCAAAAATTATCTTTTTTTTTCATTGAAATGGTCACCCTGTCGTTATAAGAGAACTCCGTCAGAAAATCCTTTTTGGGTGTATACCTTATATATAGGACTAAAAAATTAAAATAATTCTAAGTCGATCCCAGTTTTGCGGTTTGAGAACATAACAAAAAAGAAAAAAAAAAACAATTTTCCAAAATTTGCTCGTGGGCAGACCTTTGTCCAAACTCCTTCGAATTTACTTTGCACTCATTTACATTAAGATTTCTGTTGAAAATATTGAACAAATTATAAAGCCCAGAACAAATAACTAATTTTGTCACTAAATATATATTGCTACTTTTTTTGGAAAAAAAATGAGGTAAAAATTTGTTTTGTAACTAATATCTCTTACATTTTCGTAGAGAGTTATAAGGACTATCTGTATATTTCTTTTCGAATTTTTGGCAGTTTTTATTAAAAAAAAAATTACATATCCGAGATGAGCAACTTGGGAGGGCCACCCTCTACTCCCCTGAGTGGGCCATGTACTCCAACAAATTTAATTGAGACACCTCTAACGGTTCTTTAGTTACTGAATTATTTCCGAAAAGCGTTTTGAAACCACTGTGCGTCCTATATTATACGAAAAATAAATTTATGATTTTCCATACAATTTCTTAAATATCAAATTCAAGTAAGTGCCTGTCAGAAAAGTTTTTGAGACATTTTTTTTTTAATTATATACATATGTATGTATATGTATATGTTCCAGACATAATTTCATTAAATTTAAATGACTTCCTAAACCAAATATTTATCATTATATATAATAATGTTCATAATTGAGCATAAACAGATAATAATAAATTTTTAAAAATGTAAAATCATTTTAATAAATGTTAGAGCATATTATCTGTAGACAAAATGACCTTGTTAAAGAACTTTGTATATATTTCATTACAAAAACAAAACAAACAAAAAATTTTGCAAATATTTATTATTCATGTTATAACCAGACAAAATTTAATTTAGCCTTATATGTATAAAGTCTCAAATTTGATTTAAGACAATTAATAATCCATTATATTAAATATTTTTTGTTTTCCCTCCGACACATATTTAGTTTTTTTTTCTAACAAATTATGCGCAATTTTATTTTATAGTTTAATAAAAAAAAAATTAGTTTCTTTTGTTCTTTAAGATTATTAAATATTCAAGATCAAAATATTGAATTCCATATTAAGTTGTTGTTTTTTTACAAAAAATTTTTTTTTTCTTAACTGGTCAACAACATATAACGACATTGAACTTCAACTTCATAGAAAAGAAATACCAAAAATAACAAGACGACTTATTTTACAAAATGGTATCTGGTCATAAAACGTGTTGTACCAAACTTGGCCTAAAAACACCCACCGAAAAATCAAAAACATCTTCCTAAACAAAAACAGTTTGTTTATGTTGCTGATGCTGCTGGCTGACTAGCTGGTTGTTGCTGATGTTTTTTGATTTAATATTTTATTTCCGATTATAATTAAAAATATGCAATTTGATCATTATAGTTTTTTAAACCAATTTTTTTTGTGAATTCAAACCAAAAAAAAAAACAATTCAAAAATAACTCGTCTATAAATTTGGTTTTTATAAATTTCCTTTCATTTTTTTAGTTTTTATAATTTAAAAGTCTTTACAGGAAACTGCATACAACAAAGGAAAGATATAAGAATTTTATTTATTTTTTATAGTTTTTTTTTTATCTTAAAACCAAGTTGTCATCCTTGAGGTTATCTAGAGTTTTGCAAAAAAAGTTCTTTCAACCCAAAAACCTAAGAATCGCAAATTAAGTATTATTTGCTCTTTTTTTATTCTATAGTTGGTTCTTTTTCTTTAAAGTTTTTGCTTTAGCAAAATCGTAGATGTAGAATTTATAGTTAATATATTTTTTTTTTTATATATATATTTTTGTTTTATTTAAACAGGTTTCTTTCACTCTTTTTATTTGTTTTTGTTTTTGTTTTCTTTGTTATTAAGTATGACTTGAATATGATTTTCTTCATCGTCATCATTATCAGCATCTTTGTCATCCTCTCGAAAGAAATTCAATAAATGTTTGAAATTTTTAAATTTAAAACAAAAAAGTTATTGATTTTTATATTTTATTTCTCTTTGCATAAAGCCAATGAGCAAGAGCTTTAAATACAGTTTTTTATTTTATCTTATACATATTTATAGGAAATAAAATGACATAGAATTAATAATATTAACTATTTTAATGTTTGATTCATCTCAGATATATTTAACTTTGCGGACAAATATCACGTAAACCATTTAGTTATTTTGGTATTTTTCTATGTTTTCATCAAACGTACACGAGCGATCCTTCTCTCGTGAATAACTAATAATTTCATCTCATCTAAACTCATCTCCATTTAATTTGTAAATTAAAATAGATACTTTTTAAAATAGCATTAATTTTTCTCTAGAATTACAACTTCCCGTTTGTGATTTTTATGATTTAAGGAAGCAAATTGTTCTGATATGGTTTTCACACAATACTTTGTATTGTTTTATTTTAAATTTTTATTTAAAACATTGTAACAACATTTTTAAGATAAAGTTAAAATATTTTATTAAAACTTGTTTTAAACAAACTACTTACTTGGTAATAAAAATCTTGGGCATTAAAAATATTTTCACACATTTTAATTTTAATTCAAGATCAAATTTTTAGTAGACACCTTTGATTTTTTTATTAGCCGGTTAATTTTAAATAAATTGGAAGTGGCAATACTAAACTGAATTTTAAGAAATAAATATTCTAAATGTAAAAATTGCAAATGTAATTTAATTATAAATTAATTTAGCAAAATTAGGAAATGGTTTTTATAGGGATGCTATTGTAATATAGGGTTTGAAACTTGGATATTATTTGTTCTAAGTGGAACAATAAAAAAATTATCAATAGTTATTCAAGCAGAAAGTAATCACATCACGTCGTTTATGAAATTATGTAAAATTTCAGAAAAGTACTTCACATCATAGGACTTTTTTAATAAATTAATGCAACAACAATTCACATATAATAAAATTAAGATTATTACCTACTAATTTTATGTGTTAAACTTTTTATTTGAAATTATAAAATCAGCAAATTTTAAAGATTTTTAGTTCTCATGCTCTTTTAACAATTACACAGGACGACAAAAAAAAAAAAGAATTTTTGAATTTCGGCTAGGCCGTATATATATATATATTCACCAGGGATAGAAAAGTTGTCACTTTTTTGATACTATTTCATATTAAAAAGTACTCAAATACTCCCTCGAACCATTTGATACTGTTAAACGTTCCGCAGGATATTTAAAAATTGGAATTAAACATAAATGAAATTTGAATAAAAACTAACTTTGATTAAATGCTGGGGCTTTAAGTTCCAAAAAGATAGCACAAGTAATTAGGACAATTCAAATAGGTTTATAGCTCTAAGTTTTAATTTATAAAATTCTATACAATAATTTCTAAAAACTACATGTTATTATGCTCGGTAATGCAAATTGTAGTGAAAATGTTCAGATATCAGTTAAGGAATTATATTTTAAATAAAAAATAAATAACTATCAAAAATTTGCTTTTTATTACTTTAAAGATAAAAAAGTACTATTTGAAATTCATTTTGACACTGTAAAATATTTTCACTTTCCATCCCTGATACCCACCATCAGCTCATTAAAATTTCTCGATATATGGGAGGTGGGTGGTTAAATCGGTGGACCACAACCATTTTTTGTTTCCAAGTAAATATCGACCCCTCGAATTATCTGCACAAAAATTACATGCATTTGTTTGAGAGATATTAGCAGAAAAGTATGAAATGAAGCTACAACGTATACTATTTAGCCCATAACCTTATTGTTGATTAACCGATTTTATCCTTTTTAAATACCAAACAAACTTTATATAATTTCGTCTCCACACTTGGTCCCGTTTGAGCTCTATCCTGCCTTTAACAGGACAGACAGATGGACGGACATAACTAAATAGACTCAGAATCTAACCAGTACCCAGAAAATAAATACATACTTCAAGGAGTTCTTTCGACATGTTGCACACATACACAAATTTGTATATCAAGATTAATAAAAAAAATCTAGACTTATTTCATATTTCTATAGATAAAATTTATCTATTGATTAAAGGAGGTATGAAGTAGATATTAAATTTAAAATATTAAAAGAAACATTTTAAAATTCCTAAAATTATTATTTGATTGTCTGTGTATTGAGCAATGTGCATAAACATTAAAATATTTAATTTAATTTTCTGATTTAAGTGTCATTTTATCCCAATGTGGGAGGTTTGATGATGAAATTATTAACAAAATAAGATCTAAATTATATCCATAGAACAAAATGATCACGAGTATTTATTTACCTAAATCTCTTAAAAAAATCCTGTGCTAAACAATCAGTGTTGCCATGTGTTATAATTAATAAAAATCTAATCAAAATGTATTTTTTTAATTTTGAAACGTTAATAACTCTACCAACACATTGTGTGGGATAAAATATAATTTTACTAAAAATTAAATAAACCTACTACTAACTATAAAAATATGAATATAAACAATAAAACACACCCAAAATAAATTATGAATATGAATTATAACGAGTATCGGATGAATTATTAAACTAGACAGATATGAATTTTATCAAAAGTAAATACATGTCCCAGTACGATATTTGTATTAGAGTTCCTAAATGTGAATAATTAATTTCTTTTTTTTTCAAATCAAATTAAATTAAATTAAGATTTTATTTTAACCTGTTTTTGAATATGTGGATTTTGTTGAATGTTTTATTAGACACTATTTACTTATTTGCTGAAATTAACATTAAGAACTGGTTTTTCCCCCAAGAAAAATAATAATAATAATAATAATAATAATAATAATAAAATAAAAATAATTTGGATAAAAATAATTTTGGGTTTAAGGTAAAAATAATTAATAATATATATGAAAGAAAACAAAATTTAGTCAATGGGTTAGTAAATTAATGTCTGATGTTTAAATATTGTTTGGTACTCATCAGCAGCATCCTCATCATCACCATCATTCATTGGTTTATTAATTTTTGCCTTAAAAACGTTTAAACAAATTAAATACCTATACATATAGTTTGTTTTTTTTTCTTTTGTATTGTTTTACTATTGCGTACTAAATATTGGCCTTAAATACTTAACTTGTATTTTGTTTAACACACATCAAATAATAATTTCAATAATTTGAAATCACAAAACTTAACGTCTTGTTTGTGTGTGTGTGTGTGTTTTTTAACAGATCATTGATTCCCCGCCATTTGTTATCACCAAAATCATCTTCAACATCAATGATTTTTATTTCATTTCAAAGATTGTTTTATTAATTTTTTTGTGTGCGTTTTTTTTTATTATTATTTGTTAAAATCATGACCCCACTTGTTTTTATTCAAACACAAGAAACGTTGTAAAAAAAAACCAAAAGTTTTTATTGGGTCCATAGTGAAAATGATATCAAGGTCGTTGAAATTAATGCATAACACACATACACATTTACATACACACGCACAAAGCTTACACGGTGTCATGTAAATATGTACGAATTAAATATTTAGGTGGCGATACTAATATTTACACAGATTACTTATACGAATGAATACATACATATATCTAATATAAAACACGTGTCCCTCGCACAACCTGTTAATTACTTAGGTATTATTGCAGATAAATGCAAAATTCGTAAAACAAATGAATGTTGTAACAGCCATTTAAGTAAACAGTTTAAAGAGGTCGATGGGTAAAAAAGAAAAAGAAATTAAAAGAGGACAAATAAAACTAGTAGAGACAATTATTTATGCTGCCTATATAATTGTCTAAAACCGATATTGATTGTTGTTTTCAAACTTAAATAAGGAAGGATAATATTGGTTTTGCATCACAGGATCTTTTTATAAATTTAGATACACATGATCTTATAAGCATGATACTTTTTTTAATTAGACTAGATCACAAAAGAAATCATTATATATAGCAACATAATGCAATAAACATTATCGAGAACAATTTATCTGGTTGGCTTTAACTATCAACCAGACTATTTAATCTCCTAAATTTTTAGGAGATATTAAAACAATATTAAAAAATTAAAAATATGTTTCAAATTTTTAATTTTTGTTTCAAAAATTCTATTTTTTAGATCAAAAATTCTAGTTTTTTTTTATTTCTCCCAAAAATAAATTGGCTTAAATTTAATTACAATCGATGCACAAATGTCGAATTGGATTTAAAAATGTTAAAAACAGATAATAAAATTCTTTATAGCTGTTTCGAATTTTGTATTCCCTATAACCAAAATTAAACTCCAAAACAAAAAAAGAATCGAAAATGAAACAAGCGCAAATGTTATGTTCGACTCGACCGAATTGTATGTATAGGAGGTGGACGATAAAATTGGCGGATTATGCCAATTGGCGGATCTAGACATAGCTAGATCTTTATTGTTGTTTTGTACGTATTTACACATATTTGCAATAAGTCTCAATTTATTTGAAAATCGCTAGATTTATTGGTTTGTATTTTAGTGATTTGTATACAAGAGAAAATTTAGCTTTTATAACAAAACACAGTTTTCAAATTTATTCAAACAGTTAATCGACCAAAATTATCGGATAACCGATGGCAATTAATCCGATTGGATACCCTAAATATTTAAGCACATATGGCAATAAACATTAACGAGAACAATTTATCTGGTTGGGTTTAACTATCACACCAGAACTATTTAATCTCCTAAATTTTTAGCAGATATTAAAAAAAAAAAAAACAAAAACAAAAACAATGGATTAAAAATTTAAGTTTTTTTATTTCACCCAAAAATAAATCGACCTAAAACTCATTAGAATCGATGCACAAATGTCGAATTAGATTTAAAAATGTTAAAAACAGATAATAAAATTATTTATAGCTGTTTCGAATTTTTTATGCCCTATAACCAAAATCAAACTCCAAAACAAAAAAAGAATCGAAAATGAAACAAGGATTCGACTCGGCCGAATCGTATGTATAGGAGGTGGACGATAAAATTGGCGGATCACGCCAATTTTTTGTTTCAAAATTTATATCAACCCTCGAACTATGTGTACAGAATTTCGTTACCAAAGAAAACCCATCCTGCTTTTAACAGACGTTCAGAAAAATAGACATAGCTAGATCTTTATTGTTGTTTTGTAAGTCTTGGTTTGTATTTTAGTGATTTGTATACAAGAGAAAATTTAGCTTTTATAACAAAAACATTTACGTTTTTGAGCACACAAACACATATAACTCTCATAAGCAAAACGTGTCAACTGATTCGCTACATTTACATTTACGGCAGAGTAACGAAGCCTTTAAATTAGGGATGTCAATCACTTAAAATATAATAGAGTTTGTAAGAGCGAAAAAATGAAAAAAAAAGAAATTTTAATAAATATAATACTTCCGTTACACGTGGTTCTTCATGCCTCAATAAAACTTATGTTTTATACACTTTCGCTTTCTTTTCACGTAAATATATTAAGATTGAAGTAAAAAATATAATTACCATTCCCCAATTTATTTAAAAAGTTAATATTAAAGAAATTGATTACCAAAACAATTCATTCTAACAATTTTTTATAGTGTATTTTGTACTCTTTGCACTCTTAGCAACGATTAAATGAGAGAGCTTAAGAATAAGTGTGAACTCAGTCTGCACAATTGTGCTATGAAATTGACACCCTTACATTAAATGTATGAAGAAAGTCAACTTCGTTAAAATTGTTTTTTTTTTACTAATTTTGTTTAATGTGCCACATATATAAAGAAGGGATTCGAAGAATGCTGCTGTGTATTAGTTTATAAGGAAATGTTTCAACAGACTTAAATTATATTTATTTTGTTTAAACATTCCCGATCTAGAATACAAAAATTATTTTATCCAAAATAAGAAAATTAATAAATATTAGGTTAAAATGATAAAAAAACATCATAATTATTTATTATAAATTAATCTTAAGAGATATAAAACTCTAATGTTTTCCCAGGGTTATGTGTATTATGTAGGTTAGTCAGTCATTCAGTCAGTTTACAACTTAAACAGCCAACAGCCAAACAAACCAATGGTTGATTGTAGTTTCTTTCAATACACAATGGCAAATATTTGAAAAAATAATGATAATAAAAATCGTTAAAAAAAAACAAATACTATTTTATGCAGCAGCTAAAAACAACAATACAAATAATAAAAAAAAAATAAAATTTATGTTAAACTTTTGTAAAGCAGAAATCAAAGAAATAAAATCATTCGTCATATTTCATAATATGTAATAATTAGTAATTATATTAAAATTTAGATTGTATGGCATAAAACATACGTACATACACATACACATACACATACACATATGTATATATAGTTAGATAGTTATAAATGCACTCACATGTTTACTTTACTAAAGATACGATAGAAAATTAAAATTCAATTAAGTAGAATTATAACAATACTGTATCTAACTGGTTTTCTAATTTATTGAATTTGTTGAATTTATTATATAGTTTCAATAAAGGGTGTGTGTTGGTGCATCATCTTTAATATTATTTTATGGCAATAGATCTTCATTGATCATAAATTTTTAAGTGTTTTTCTTGTATGCATCTGTGATCTATCAAATACAAATTTATTATTATTATTATTTTTTTTTTTTTTACAAGTTTTAACAGTTTTTTTTTTTATGATTAACTCGTAGGTTGTATGCATTTTTAGTTAATATTTTGTATTGGTCATCAACATTATTTTCTTTTAACAAATTTTTAATAATTTGCATATTTATTATAGAAACAAACCAACAAGAAATTTTAAATATTTGTTATTCATTGTAAATTTTAACGTAGGATAGGTCAATTTTTGTTTATGCAAATAAATGACTTGATCCACATTTTTAAAATGTCTAAATGCGGAAGTGATTATTATTAAAATAAGCCCACAAGATATACGTAAATCTTATATTAAAATGTTGTTTAATATTCAATCTAATCATTTATAAAATATCAATTAAATTTTATTAGACATTACGATTTTAATGCTCACTTTTTGTATTAAAAATACTATTATATCAAACAATGATATTTAATTATTAAATTTTTGGGTATTTCTGCAAATATTTGTTTTGTTTTGTTTATATTGGTTAACAATTTTATTTAAACAATTCTTTTGAAAATAAAATACCTTACGCATTACTATTTGGAGTATTTACAATAATTATTCAAATTAATAGTTAATATTAGGTCAATGCCAGTATTAATTGGATGCAAAACTTATGTTTTAAATAGTGAATTTTTTTCAATAGTAATTAATTGACCATTAAATTATGCACAAATAGTGTGACCTTGAAAGAAAAAAATTCTGAAAAAAAAAATAAATAAACAAAGGTGTTCATTTACACAATTTATTGATTTAATATAAACAAACAAAAAATGCTTCTCCTGTAAAGTTTTGTGTTTTACACTTACGACATTTTCACGGTTAGATTTCAATATATAGCATAACCTTACCCACCCGAAACTATTGTCGAAATAGAAAAATGTAATTTAAATTAGA
>MINK01191252.1:168-19672 GCA_001735545.1 Phormia regina | reverse complement strand
CGTCAGAATGTTAGTGCCTTTCAAAATTGATCATCTCAAATATGCCATTTTTTAATCGCCAAATATTATGTTATGTTATAACAGAAAAAAATCTTATATATAAAAAATCCTTGTAAATTTCTACAAAAAATATACTTACATATGTATCTCTTTTGGTTTATTACTTATATTTTGTCTTAAACATCCAAAATATTTTGAATATGCCATATCTCTTATAACGACAGAGTAAGAGATGTTAGTTTGAAGTTAGTTTTCCTTCAATTTCGGAGTAATAAAATGGGAATCTATTTATCATGTTTTTTTTGGTTTTTTTTTTTAAAATAACACTAAATGCTTTCGAATGTATAAATATATTTCAATGAAATTTTACATAGTTTTTACTGAGGTGTTTTCTATTCTTTTTTTGAGGAGAACAAGTTTCTAGCTGCTANNCAAGTTTTTGATTGAATGAATTATTTTCATATATTTTTTTTAATTGGTGACTTTTTTCTGTGAATAGGAGCTTAGGGCAAAGGTTTTCCCACAAGCCCCATCCAAACTTTTTCATTTCTGTTAAGTTTTCAATAAATTGCAAAGCTGGCATCAGCATAAACTATTATCTGAAGAAAGCCCCTTTAAACGACAGAGTGACAATTTAAATGAATGAAGTTAGTTTTTTTTTTTACTTTTATAGATATTTGGACCAAAGTAAAATTTTGACACATTTTTGGACATTTTTTATTTTTAACTTGTCGGGCGCAATTTGTATCCTAAAATTATTCTAAAATATTCGTTAGACTTTTTTAAAATGTTGTGCAATGATCATTTACCTATGTGGTTTATATAAAAAATTATATTATTTTGAATTAGAAAATTTAAAAAAAAAAACTGCGACTTTTTGTGATTTTTTTCACTTTAAAATCCACTATTTTCTTCTGGACCATACATTTTTTTCGTGTTTCTAAAAGAATGCTAAACATAAATTCATGTAAAACAAATCCAAGGGCAATTGAGGTAATGGTCTCCCCGCTAGTCCTATCAGAATTTCGTTAATTTAAATTTTTGTGTTTTTAGTTTTTTGTGGATCACAAAAATGTCAAAACTGATATTAAAATAAAAATGCCTCAGAAAGTTAACTCCATATGTTGGCTAAACACACAAAATATTTTGAATAAGCAACATCTCTTATAACGACAGAGTGAACATTTTACTGAAAAAAATAAATTTTTGAAGTTAGTTTTCCCTCAATTTCAGAGTAATAAAATGGGAATCTATTTATCATTTTCTTTAAGGACAAAATTCTTTATATTGTACTAAAATTTCATAATGATAGCTTAATTAATATAGATTTTATTTAAATTCAAGTATTATTAATGTTTTTTTTTTTTTTTTTTTTTTTTTTTTTTTTTTAAAAATAACACTAAATGCTTTCGAATGTATAAATATATTGCAATGATATTTCACATAGTTATTACTGAGGTATTTTCCACTCTTTTTTGGAGGAGAACAAGTTTCTAGCTGCTCTGTAAACAGGGCGGAGGAACTCCAAAATGGGTTACCTCAGATATTATATACGAAATTATTACAGGAGTTGAGCAGTTTTGGAGTTTATCCTTCTGTCCACAGACCACGTAGATACCTTTGCTCCTACAAAACAACTGGAAAACACCTCAAAAATAATTGTGTGAAATTTTATTGAAATATACTTAACGGTTTAAAAGTAATACAAAATTATTTATAAAAACACATTGAAAGTACTATGTACTTATATATGTATAATGGAGGCCCACCCCTTGTCCCCCAGACTCGCTACGAACCTACTCCTCAGGATTGCCCATGTGAAATTTCATTCAAATACAGTCAGTAGTTCTAAAGTTACAGAATTATTTCAAAAAAAAAAAAGAAAACGTTTGGGACCACTGTGCTTTGTTCGTTTAAATTCTAGTTCAATTTAAACATTAATGTTATTTTTGAAAAAAATGTTTCAAATTTACATTTTACGTTTTTCACTTCATAGCCTGAAGAATTTTTTATTTAAATTTACCCCTTCTGATCTGATCATGTAAAATATGATTGGGATATCTCTAATGATTCAAAGGTTATAGAATTATTTACAAAAAAGCGTTTCTTGGACCACTGTAAAAAATACCAGAGAAATATGGGCAAACATCCATAGTACAAATTAATATGTTGGTACTAAAAAATTTTATCGCCCGCTTTTCTTTTTGGGCTTTTACTTTGCAGAGATTATATTAAATTAAAAAATCTTTGTCAATTCTCTTTTCTTTTTCTCTTATAAAAACATATATTTAATATATCTCAACATTGGAAATGTATCACCATTACAAATGCCATGAAAATCATCCAAACTTATATCGTATAAAGCAACACCACCTAAATGACGACGTTTAACATAAGCAGCTTTAACGGCTACTATTCTGGGATCATCATAACTAACCCACATGCCATATTCACCATTAGCATCAGCCGGACGAAAAGCATAAGTTACAAAATCTTTATGAGGATCCAAAACACTAAGCAAAGGAGCATGAGGACCCGTTTTGTTAATATTTAAAGCATTAGGTAGCATGGGACAAATTTCTGTCCAAGTTAAGATACCAGGTATTTTTGTTATATAACCAGCTGGCGCAGGACCATTTGTAGCCAATACTTTAGGAAAACCATCTGTTTTAGAATTGGAAGTCATTTTCCAAGCACGCCCATAAGCAGCAATGCCCACATTTATTTTATTATGTGAAATACGCTGGGAAATCCAATAATTTACTTGATAATCAACACTATGCTGAAAATTACGACTACCTTGTACGGGTACTGAGTATAAAGGTGAGGTATAGGTGGCTTCCGTAGGACTCAGTTCGGGTGTGGTAAAATCAAATGTTTGCAGGTTAATGAAATCCAAATTGTTTATTAAGGCCGAGGCATTGAAATACACTAAGAAAAATATTGAAATTTATTTACTTATATTTACATAATAAGATCTCTAAACTCTATACTTACAGGAAGCATTTACGTTTGGCAGCACAGTCAAACTCAACATTAGATCATGAGGCTTAAATGCCTTTTTGAGATTTTCCACTAAGACCGCAAACTGAGTTTTATGATCTTCTTCTGTAGATTCGGTTTCATTTAATTTCTTTATAAATAATTTCTTTAAAGATTTCCAGGGAGCTGCTATGATTCCTTTGCCATTATAATTATTACGCGGAAATTGAAAAGCCAAATCCAAACCATCAAATTTATAACTGCGCAACAAATACAATACAGATTCAATAAAAGATTTTTGAATTTCTGCACCAGCTTCCAAAAGTTCTATATATTTATTTGTTAAATCGAGATCAATATCTTTATCACCACCCACACTGAGTAGAAATTTAATATGTGGATATTTTTCCTTTAGACTAGTAACTTCTGTGAAATGACGCCTCTGTATATCACGTTCTGTATTGAGGCTGATCATTTGTAAAGTTTGAGAATTAATGCCGGCATAACCATAAATAAGATGAGTACAAAATTCTAAAGCATTTTCCAAGTCTGTTAAAGTGAATTGGGCAAAACCTTTAAAGAAAATTATTTTCAATATATAAGAATTTGTTAAAAAAAAAAAAAATAGTTTATAAATTTATTTACCTTGTCTGTCCTCACTAGAAGCATCATAATAACAAATAATATTACGATTAATGGCTAGTGTTTGTTGTCCAAATAATAAAACTAAGAAAATATTTAAATATAAATTCATATTTCTGTGCTTTAGCTTGGACTTTTAAAAATAAACTGATTTGTTTATTTTGGTTTAAAAAATGTGCTCTTAAATGTGAAAACTTATCAGTTTAATTATTTAAACGAAATGTCTTTAGGTTAACTGATTATAATCTCTCATACTTTGAATTATATTAAAGAGAAATTTTGGAAAACTAAAAAACAAAAACTAATAAATTAAAGAATAATATCACTGAACTAATAACCGCTTTGCTATGAGTATTTGTTTTTTAAAAGTATCCAAAGAGGATAGTTTCGATTTTAATGCTTGTAATACCCTTTATACTCAAAATGTTTAGAATTATTTATAGAATCGATTAAATCATGACCACCTGGTTTTCTGACCATTCCCTTATACAATATAATTGAACTACAGTTACTATACTACATCACTAAATTGATAATAATCGCTCCATTATTTCACCTAGAGAATAATAAAATATCAGATATAAATATGTGTGAGAAGTTTCAGAAATATCGGTCTATAATTGACCCATATAAACTCCTCTACAGAAAATCACTTTAACTGGCATATGTTCCATTTTAATATTATTATAAACTTAATATTTTACATAATAAGTGGTAAATGTTCAATTGGTCCATATTTGGTCAAAGCTCCCACAGGTCCAATTTTTAAAATCACCCAAATGTGTATAAATTCATAATTTTGTTAGTTTAATCGTAACATTCTGTATTTGTATGTTTTATTTTATATTTAAAAAATATTGGTTAAAATTTGCCTAAGGTGTAAAAAAAAACTCCTCTCCCGAAATTTGTTTTACATACACAATGGCGAAGGTTTTAACTCCAAGTTAATTAATAAATGATCATGAATGTTAATTTTTTTAGTCCTAAAATATTGTTCAATAATTCGTAATTGTCACTTATTTATTTATTACACCATAGGTGGTTGGGGTATTATGTGTTTGTGCAAATATTGTAAATCAGTGAAAACATTTTTCAACCCCCACCTAAATGTACGCCGTTCGACTCAGAATCACAGTCTCGTCTCAGTCGATTTAACGATGTCCGTCCGTCCGTCTGGTTGGCTGTCCATGTAAAGCTTGTGCGCAAAGTACTGGGCGCAATTTTAGAGATAATTTGATGAAATTTCGCTTTTTTGGCACAAGGACGAAGCTTGTTGATTTTGGTCATGATCGGTCCATTATATCACATAGCCCCTATACAAATGTTCTCCCGGAATAAAGTTTTATCACTCAAAATTACCCTAAATATTATAATATTTTAATGAAATTTAAAATAAATAAATTTAAATTATAATAAATTCATTTACCAAATTTCGCTCCCATATGAACCCCTCTTTCGAAAATCACTTACTTGTGCATAAATCCAATAAAAATGTTAGTATTAACACAATATTCGACACAAAGTTTTTACAAGTATAAATGACAGTACAAAATTTCATGAAGATCGGTCCATTATTGATAATAGCTCCTATATAAGACCCAATTTCGGGAATCACCAAAAAGTGCATAAATACATGTGAATTTAAATATCGACGTAATATTCTGTATTAGTATTTTTATTTTTCACTTAAAACAAGTATAGGTCCATAATTGGCTCCTTCCCGAATTTTGCACAATGTTGTAGGGTATCATATGGTCCATTTTTTCATCCCTTGTCTTTGTTTCAATTTCAAATATTTTTATATATTCTTCTATTAAATTAAGGTAAAGTTTACTCTTTTGTTTCTCCAAATTCAAATTTCTCTAAAAACATATAAAAAATTTATACTTTTCTGAAAGATATCATTACAGGGACGACTTTAAAATAGAAAAGAATTACAATAACACAATATTTTAATAATTCTTAACAAAAAAATATTTTAAATTTAAAATAATAATTCAAGCTTTATTCATAACAAATAAATTTTAATTTCTAAAAATCTATAGCCTATATTTAATAGCTCTTAGTATGGGAAACTTATCACTACTACACTGACCGCGAAAATCATCCAAACTCAAATCAAATAAAGCCACACCACCTAAGCCTTTAGTTGTGACATAAGCCGCTTTAGTGGCAGCTACTTCAGGATCATCATAACTAACCCAAGTACCATGTTCACCATTTTCATCGGCAGCACGGAAAGCATAAGTTCCATGTTTTTTAGCGGGATCAGCAAAACGACGCAAAAAGTATTCAGCTTTTGGTTGTAATCTTAAACAAATTTCAGTCCAACTTAATAGACCAGCAACTTTTGTTTGGGGGCCAGCCTCAGCAGCACCATCAGTTGAGGGTATAATGGGAAAACCTTCAGCCTTAGAATCTTTAGTCATTTTCCAGGCACGACCATAAGTAGCAATGCCTACATTGATTTTAGTCTTGGGAAAACGTTGCGAGGTCCAGTGTTCGATTTGATAGTCAACATTGTAATGAGGCAAACGATTTCCCTCTAAAGTGGGAGCATATAAGGGGGAAGTGTAGTCAGCTTCATGAGGATTGCGTTCGGGTGTCGTAAAATCAAAAGCAGCCAAGTTAACAAAATCCACTTGATTAATTAAAGCGGGAACATTGAAATACCCTAGAAAACCAAAATGAAAATTATTTCAATTATTAATTAAATAAATAAACCCACTTACATGATGAATTAACATTTGGCAATACGGTCAAACTTAATAACAAATCATTTTCAGCAAATGATTTCTTTAATTTCTTCACCAATTCAGTAAATTGTTCTTTGTGTTCTTCGGCATTTGTATCGACTATAAAATCACCGGTAAATATTTTCTTAACTGATTTCCAGGCCATACCAGTGGATGAGTGTACCTTACGTGGTTTGTTTCGTGGCAATTGGAAAGCCAAATCTAAGCCATCAAAATTTAAGCTGCGCACTAAATAATTGGCGGACTCTATAAAATTTTGTTGCTTTTCCTGGCTACCCTCCAAAAGTTCTATATATTTATCAGAACCTCCAAGATCTTTATCACCTCCCACACTCAATAAGAATTTAACATAAGGGAACTTTTCTTTTAAAGCTGTTACCTTAAGGAAATGTCTACTTTTCACATCACGTTCATGATTAAGAGAAGCCAAACGGAAAGTTTCTGGATTGAGACCTACATAACCATAAACCAAATGTGTACAAAAATCCAAAGCTGTTTCCAAATCATTAAGGGAGAATTTAGCTAAGCCTAAGAGAACAAATTAAAAAAAATATATAAATTAATAATAACATCAATTAGTTATTTATTCTATTTACTTACCTTCTCTTTCCACACCGGTGGCATCATAGAAACAAACTGTGTAAGGCCCTAAGGCATTGACTAAGTGACACAATATAAGTGTCACTGTTAAAGTAAATAATTTCATAATTTATTTTTTTCTACTTGAATGTATGAATTGCCAAGATGTTGTTCTCACTTGGTTTGAAAGACAACTGAATCGTTTTGTCTCTCTTTTTAAAAGTTAAAAAAAAATTGGCAAATATCTTATAAATTTTTTTTGGCTACAGGTCACACTTAAAAGTATTAGATGGCAAATGTTTTTTTTTAGTTGTAAGAGGAAAAAGCTTTAATTTAGAAACCTAATAGAGCTTTTAGAGAGTTAAGTTTTGTTTTATAATTTTTATATCTCAGTTTATTTATTGTGGTTCCCTTAAAAACTCGAGATTTAATTTTATCTTTCTTTCGACCTAGATATTATTTTATAAAATTTTGCCGTAACTACAGTGGGTCAGAATGAGTATATTTAGTAAAATAAATGATAAATTTCTTATCAGCTGTTTTGGTGTTCAGAAAAGTTTTTATGCTGTTATGTCGAACAAGTATTTGAGATTAAGTTTTAAAGGTGAATGCCACAGATTCCACAAAAGAGCAAACAAATTACTCATCCAATTTTGAAGATTATATATTTTGGAAAATGAAAATTTGAATTATATTTCTGAATGCAAAACTGTGATTCCGCAACATTAGAATGGCAGATATCATGTAGCGAAATGATGGTTTATAAATAATATTTGGTGACTTATTTCCTACATATAATGTTTAACCAAGAAGACATCGAGAAATTCTTGCTTGGTGTACTCGTGGAAGCACTTCTGGAACCAAACCCCCAAATTTATTAACTTTAATATTTTTCAATCGGCATCTGATCGCTAATTTTTATACCCATCCCTGCATGTCGAAAAAATCATTTAAGACCCCATAAAGTTTATATTTTTGGGGTCCCGTCTTTCTGTTTAAAGCAAGACAGAGCTCGAGTGGAACGACTTATGGGGACGGAACTTGCCTCAAATATTTATCTGAGTTTTTTTGTTTGTTTTTGTTATGAAAATGTAAAAAATTTGTTAATAAAACAAAAATTTATGGCCAAAGTACTAGAAACAAAGGGTGTCTATTTTAAGTTCAATGCCTACATTTTTTTAAATATCTGCAAAACTAAAGCATGTACGACAACAAAATTTTATACAGATAGTTCGAGGAGTGATATAAACACGAAACCAAAATGAGAGTGATCTCCGATCTATAGTATATTCACATAATATACTTAGTTGTGAAACTGAGGCGATTAAAAGAATACTATAACCGCAATATATGTAATGTTAAACCATGGGAAATAATATTTTTTTGTGTCTCAACAAAATTTCACTAAAAATGGAGCTTCAAATAAATTAATAAACTGTTTTCAGAAGGCAATATGACAACATTTTCATATGACATATTAATATAAAAACCCAATATTTAATATATATTTATTTTATTCTAATAAGACACATTTTTTATGTATATATTTTTTTTTTTCTAATTTATATAAATTTATAATTCATGAATACCGAATCATTATGCTTACTATTAAACAAAAGCTTTAAGCTTTACAATTCTACTCACGTTTTAAGTGATATCATTTTATGGTTTTTGTTTAATTAATTAATTAATAACAATGAAAAATATTTACAACAATCTATATTTAATGGCTCTTAACATGGGGAATTTATCGCCCGTACATTGACCATTGAAATCATCTAAACTTAAATCGAACAAAGCAACACCTCCCAAACCACGGGTCTTGACATAGGCAGCTTTAGTGGAAGCTGTATCGGGATCTTCATAACTGACCCACATGCCATGTTCGCCATTTTCATCGGCGGGACGGAAAGCATAAGTACCATATTTCTTAGTGGGATCAGCAACACGGCGCAAAGGAGCATCTGCTCCAGATCTGCCTACATTTGAGGGGTTGGGTAATTTCAAGCAAACTTCAGCCCAGTCTAATAGACCACCTTGTTTAGTTTGGGGTCCAGGATCAGCAGCACCATTGGTGGCCGAAACTATAGGGAAACCATCAGCATTAGAATCTGAAGTCATTTTCCAAGCACGACCATAACTGGCAATGCCCACATTAATTTTGTTATGAGGGAAACGTTGGGAAATCCAATGATCCACCTGGAAGTCAACATTGTAATGTGGTTGGCGATTACCTTCTAAAGGTACAGCATAAAGTGGTGCAGTGTAATCAGCTTCCTCGGGATTGCGTGAAGGAGTGGTGAAATCAAAAGC
This sequence comes from Phormia regina, assembly GCA_001735545.1. Taxonomy (NCBI): domain Eukaryota; kingdom Metazoa; phylum Arthropoda; class Insecta; order Diptera; family Calliphoridae; genus Phormia; species Phormia regina. Next base: position 10,400 of record MINK01191252.1, on the reverse strand, counting down.
AGCCAAATTAACAAATTCCAAATGACTTTCCAAAGCGGGAGCATTAAAATACCCTTTAATTAAAAATTACATCGAATAATTAATCTCAGCAAAATAACATAAATTTTTTTAAACTTACAAGTTGAATTAACATTGGGTAAAACAGTTAATGAGATCAAAAGATTATTAGCATTAAACACCGATTTCAAAGTGCCCACAAAGTTGGTAAATTGTTCTTTATGTTCATCAGCTTTCTCATCCACAACAAAGTCACCAGTGAAAAGTTTCTTAAACGATTTCCAAGCAGCACCAGCACCAGAATGCACTTTACGGGGTTTATTGCGCGGCAATTGGAATGCCAAATCCAAACCATCAAAATTATAACTACGCAATAGATCACGAGCTGATTCAGCAAATGTTCTATATTTTTCAACACCACCCTCCAAAAGTTGTACATATTTCTCTGGAGCCTCAAAGTCTTTATCACCTCCAACACTTAATAAGAATTTGATGTGGGGGAATTTTTCTTTCAATTCGGTAACAGTGGCAAAATGACGTCTCTGTAAATCACGTTGGGTATTTAAACTTTTTAATTGGAAATTCTCGGAATTAATGCCAGCATAACCGTAGATTAAATGGGTGCAAAATTGTAAAGCAATTTCAAAATCTTGTGTTGAAAATTTGGCCAAACCTGAGAAACATATAATACAAGAATTAGTTAGTCGAAAATAACATTTTACAAAGTTTGATTGATTAAATTACCTTCTCTATCGACACTGGAGGCATCATAGAAACAAACCATATTGGGACCCGCAGCCAGTGTCAGCTGACACACGGCTAGTGCCAAAAATACACACAAAAATATTTTCATTGTCTTCTGGTCTATTCACTGAGTATTGCGTTCAATCGTTTGCTTAAGTTGTGATTGCGTTCACTGTTTAAATTAAACTAAATAAAATAATGCGATTGTTAGTCTATGCGATCTGGTTTATATGAGAAGTTATCAGTTTGTTGATTTTTTTTGTTTTGTTCTGTGTTTAGATTTCTATGAGGTCAAATATTTGTTAAAACTGCCCTAGAACAGGGGGTTAGCGGGGGGCTTAACTATGCGATCACAAAAAAATATTGTTGTGATTTAAATGTGTGTACACAATTGAAATGAATAAAAATAAACAAACAAATAGACAGACAGACAGAGAGAGAGAATTTTAATTGGAAGCCAAGCTTTTGTTCATTGTCTATGAGAAGATTAAAAGCTGAGAGTAAAGCTTTAAATGTAAATCACCAAAACCGCTTTATAATTTATATATTTCATATTATTATCGATCATTGTTTAAGGTGTAATAAAATTTTAAATAAAATTTTTTGTCAATAGATTGCATCCAAAGAATACTAATTAAAATCAGAGGAATACAAGTATTTTCAATTAAGAATTTATGTTTATTATATAGATTTTTTTTATTTTTTTATAAATTGTAAATCATCAAATCTTAATTAACAAAACGTGTTCCAAAAATTTAAAAGTTCACTAAGAATTAAAGTCTCAATTAAAAAAATAATAAAAATAATATATATCGTTAAATAATTGTGTATATTTTTTGGAACCTAATCCTGGTCACAGCCAAGAAGAAACAAAACCGATTTAAAACTAGTCACAACCTACATAGAGTTGTCATAAGAGGTGTGCCTAATAAGCACTCAGAGACAGTTCACAGAATTGGTTCAAGAGTTAATATAAAAAAACTGAAGCTTAGATACAATTCGCAATATTTTTGTTTTTAAAGTTTTTTTTTTTTTGATTTTAAAATTTTGTTTATTTTATAATTTTTCATTAATGTTGCTTGCGGCACCCAGAATCTTTTTATAGTTTTCAACTCTAATTAGTCAGATTCTTAATTCGTTCGAATTGCTAATTGCCCACTTAACATGCTTATTAGGATTTAACTTTACAATGATATTTAGTCAACAGGTTTACAACTGGAACTTTGGTGACGGCTTAGGTATCAATTAGTGCTGTAAAACAAGTTTATTATTGCAATTGCTACAAATTTGCCGCAGAATAGCTTCAACATCAAAATATCTATAATTTATAACTATAATAATTTTATACTTTTCCGAAAAGTATCTTCACAGAGATGATTTTAAAATAAAAAATAAAAAAAACAATCCCAACAACTCAAGTAGTCAAAGTACACACCTTACCAAATTTAACCCATTTTATATGAAAGTTTTGAGTTTCGTCTTCATTTCCTAAAACTCCAAAGACAAACGGAATGCAGTTAAGGAATAAATGGAATACGTATTTTCTGTGCCGCTACATATTTCATCAGCATTCGTCTTGTCTTATCGATTTGGGTTTCGTTGAAACGTAAACATGTCTTTGGCCTTGCACTAAGGGCAATATTTAGGGACTCAGTTAGCAGGACCAGGCATTTGGGGCAAGTAAAGCAGAAGTTGAACCTAATGTCGTTGTTAATAATGTGGTTACATAGTATTGTAATCAGACATCCGGCTCGAAGGACCATAAACAAATTTGCAATCATAAGTTGCCATGTTGTCCTTGTTTTGGTGATATCAAAGCAGAGTTTGTGGACTATAATTAGAAACTTGCCGAATGGAATTCTTTAGCATTCGTGGCGTCTTATCCATTTGGTTTTCGTTGGAACATTTTTAAAAATTTTTATTTCAGAAGTGCTCTATTTTGAGCCCCTTTCAAACTTAACATTGTACACTCCTTTGCTATGCTAACACCAAGTTTCACACAAAACCAACCAGTCGATCAGAAGTAATAAATTTGTATCCAAAAATTCTTTAGTCATCCGATGATTTAATTAATTTTCTAGCATATTCCTAATTTAATAACATAGAATGGGTTTACAATAGTCCATTTTAAAAATAATACTATCATTATCAATTCAATTTCCAAAAATAATAAAACTATATAGTCAATTCACATATTAAAATTAATTTTATTCATTCAACGATTACATTTAACATTTACAAACGATATTTAGCAGCTCTTAACAAGGGATACTTATCGCCAGTACATAAACCGCGGAAATCATCATAACTTAAGTCGAACAGTGACATGCCACCCAAACCCTTAGAACGAACATAGTTGGCTTTATTTGATGCACTTTCAGGATCTTCATAGCTGACCCAAATACCATGATCACCATTGGCATCAGCTGGACGATAAGCATAAGTACCATAACGTTTTGTGGGATCACTAACACGTCTCAGGGGAGCATCGGCACCCTTGAGGAAGGAATTGGAAGGATTAGGAAGTTTGGCACAAATTTCAGGCCAACTCAAAAGACCGGGTGTTTGACTTTGCATGCCAGCCTCAGCGGGACCTTCGGTTTTAGGTATAACGGGTACGCCAGTAGAACCAGAATCGGATGTCATTTTCCAAGCACGACCATAAGTAGCCATACCCAAAATAATTTTATGAGCAGGACATTGATTTTGTAACCAGTAAGATACTTGGAAATCGGCATTATAATGAGGTAAACGATTTTGGTCAAAAAGTTCATACAAGGGAGCAGTATAGTCAGCCTCTTTGGGATTACGATCGGGTGTAAGAAAATCAAAGGCAGCTAAATTAACATAGTCCACCAGGCTGGAAACAGCAGGAACATCAAAGTACCCTATAGTAGCAGAGAAAATAATTTAAATTTGTTCTCTAAAATTAAGGTTTCAAAAACTTACAAGTCGAATTGACATTGGGCAATACAGTCAAGGTCAAAAGTAAACCATCAGGCTTAAGAGCATTTCTTAAATCTCTCACTAAAGTGGTAAATTGTTCCTTATGCATATCAGCATTGGGATCCACAACAAAATCACCAGTAAACACCTTTTTGAATTTCTTCCATATAGAACCAATATCCGAATGAACTTTACGTGGTTTATTTTTAGGGAACTGGAAAGCTAAATCGATACCATCAAATCCATAAGAACGTACCATGGAATAGGCGGTATTAATAAAGGCTGTCTGTTTAACACGTTCACCTTCCAACAATTCAATATATTTATTCTCATGATCAGGATCAATATCTTTATCACCACCAATACTAAGTAGCACTTTTAAATGAGGATATTTTCTTTTAAGAGCTGTAACTTCCGAAAACTGATGTCTGTGTACATCTAGATCTTCATGTAAACTGTAGACTTGATAAAGATCGGGTTTAATACCCAAATAACCATAAACCAAATGTGAACAAAATTGTAAGGCTAGCTCTAGATCGGGATTTAAAAGTTTACCCAAACCTGTATGCAAGAGAAAAATAGAAGAGAAATGTAGAATATGAGAAAAAATGTAATTTAAATTAAAACATTTTAATTAAAACTTTGATCTTAAATATGATAAATTGCGGTTTTAAACATTTATAAGGCAAACCGGTGCAACATCACAAAACAACAGTGTGGCAATGGTAGCGTTTTTTAAAATAATGTTAATTTGAAAGAATAAAAGTAGCATGCATTTTAACTGCAAATATTTAAGTTTAAATTGACAAAATATTAAGTATTTGAAATTTTTATTTACTTTCTAAGAGATTTTACTGATCTAGACCTATTAATCGGTACTATTATTCACTGATATTTACCCATATGGATGGCCAAGCCAACCTTTAAGAGAACGTATTGTTTAACTGAAAATATAAAGTTTGTAGTCTAAGTTATAAATTCATAAACATTTCCAAAATCGTTGTGCTATTGTGTATGTTAAAAAGTCATAACTAACTAAATAATTTGTTCTCGTAGCCAATGTTCGAAGGGTTGCTTTAAAATATGCATGCAATTAAATTTTAAGTAACCTATTATAATTTTGGTTCTACTTATAAAAGATATTGACTTTATTCTTTTTACATATAGTAAAAAGTTATTTCAGCTATACAGGGTGGTTTATTCAAATTCTGCAATCAAAATAATATTTTTGTAAAACTATCAAGTTTTTCAAATGATTTTTCTATGAGATATCAGCAGAAAAATATGAAATATACTGTTAGTATTTTGCCCCATAACTTTTTTGTTTTTTAAACGATTTTTCTCATTTTCAATGCCGAACAAATCTTATATAAACATTTGAGCTAAATTTAATTTTCCTAGGTTGTCCCATTCGAGCCTTATCCTGTTTTCAACGGACAGACAGTTGGGCATAGCTAGATTGACTCAAAATCTAACTAGAACCAAGAAAATATATACTTTTTGGAGAAACTATATTTGGAGAATCTAGATTAATTAACACAACTTAATGATATTTTCAGCAATTATGACACTGTTTCGTGTCTTGGACTCAGATGGGATATCGACATTTAGTTTCTTTATTTGAATGACATTTTTTCTCTAACTAATTGGGTAAAAATTTTTGAAAATCACATAAGAAAATATGAAGTTATAGTCAGTCAACCGCAACCATATGGTACAATAAACAACACAGTGGGCCCAAATGCAAAATAAATGAAAATAAGTGTGGATCTCTGAAACCACTGAACCGATTTAAATGAAGCTTAATACATTGATATATAAGAAGTTATGCTTTCAGTATATTTAGTGTGTAAATGAAGCACGAACGGCGCTACAATGGGCCAAAATTTATCAAAACTTATTTGCAAATATTAACTGATATTTGTACATTTTTTCATTATTATTATTTATTATTTTTTTTTTAAATTTGGACTTTTACCATTTATTTTGCATTTGGCGCCACTGTGCACAATTCCGTACATCAAAATTGTGGACGGATACTCATATTAAGTGTAAAATAAAACATACAAATTAAAAAATTTACGTCAATACTAATATTTATATGAATTTATTTCCAGGTAAAAGATTCTTAAAGCTAGTGATTGGTCCCATTTCTTGAACTTTATATAAGAGAAATCTGTCACTTTAAGATGGAGGTGGCTAATTAGCGCTATGGAACAGATCTCAGTCAAAGAGATCAGCTTGAGTGTCGATTAATTTAATAAAAAGTTTATAAAAAATAAAAAATCGGTAATCGTAAATTGATTAATTATTATTTCTTTTTAAAATTATGTTAATTTTTATTTTATTTATGTTTTAAATTATGTTAATTTTTATTTTAAAATCATTCATTAATGTTGGCAACCGAGTCGAACTCTTATTCATCTAATATATGTAATGTTTTATAGTCTTCAACGCAAATCATTCAACTGCAAATTGACTTTTAACTGTTAAAAGGAGAATGTGTTTGCTTCAGATGGTTTTCAGTTGAAACTTTGGTGACGAGTTGGGTGTCAATTTGTACTCAACTTATACTGAGGGACCGGTTCATTACTGCAATTGCCACAAATTTCCCGCAGGGCAGATATACCTAATAGCTTTGCTGATGAAGGACATTAGGAATCAAATCTTTTACTCTACATCGCTACATCTTCATATGAGAAATTATGAAGATGTAGCATAAGATTAATTGATTTATTTAAAAAAATGTATTCTGCCACTCTGTACACCGTGTAATGCAACAAGAGTTTAAAAAGAAAAACATTAAGAAAATATTTCAACCTGAACGTCAAAAAAGCTAAATTTAAATAACAGTTGACAACACTGTTTTCCACTATAGAACTTAATGTAAACAAATAAACGCTTTAAACATTTAAAAGTCATTTAATATTCATTTAAACACTTTTAAATACTGTGAAATATTCATATCTACAATACAACAACTAAATCTATCTCTCAATTTGTTTCTTTATTATTTCCGATGATTTCTCAAACAAACTCAAGTGACAACTTGAGTGCTGTATATAATAGTTAGCTTGATTTATTATTGTTGTCATTGTTGTTGCTGAAATGTAATAAAAAACGATACTCTAAGCAATTTAAATAAGTCTAGATACAAGTATTATTTCCGACTTTATGACTCATATTCATTTAATACACTTTTTTCTACTACAAATAAAATAATACATTTTAAATGCTGATCATGAGGCTATGCAACCTACGTGATCATATTTATTCTCAAGAACATTGAAATATGAAAATTTCAATTAATTATTTTTATTTTTTATGGCATTTAATTATATAGTTTGTTGATATTTTGTTTAACACTTAAACGTAAAAGACGTTTTTGTGACTAAATACTACTAGTATTTTATTTATTTATTTTATTTAATTTTTTGTTTAAATTATTTATACAATATGTTTTTACTTTCATTATTTATTTAGTAATCATTAGTGTGTTAGGGGGGAATTTTCTTATTATTTAAATGATTTCTCTAGAATTTTATAGTAGACTTAAGACTTAAGCATTTTGTTATTATTTATTTATGTATTTGTTATTATTGTAAGTTAAACAACAAATTGATAAGCTACTGACCTGTGTTATTTATAGAATTAATACACTGGGTAACAAAACAAAACTCACTATGTAAGTTATGAGAAAAACCACATTGATTAATCAATGTTTCTTAAAATGTAATTGAAAATTTATTCATAATTATTATCTGTAATTACTTTTACACAGATCTATGTTAAGTTTATATTTATTTTTAAAAATATTATTGTATTCGTGTTACCAATTAAATATTATTTGTTATTTAATATATAATTTGTTTATTTGTTGCTGTTTAATTGTTCAATAATTTTTTATTTATTTAGGTGTAGCTTTTTCTGCGAATACTACAAAAATACATTTGTTTATTGCAAAAAAAGTTAATTACTAATTATTTGAAACTAATTGTATTTTTAAATGTATAAGTGTGTATATTAAATGACTTGCTCACTCATATCTATGTATCTGGAAAAAAATAAAGTGACCATAATTTTGCTATATTTTGTTTTTTTTTTACAATTTTGCAATTTAAGTACAATTAATTGTTGTTTAACCCTTTTGCTCCCCTTTAACTATATTAAATAAAACTGGTTATAAATATTTAAAATAATAAAGGGGTACAGAAATTTTGCGGTATGAGTATTAAGCTCTAAACCACACTTATTTTAATCTAGTCTGTACGCAGAGAAAAAATATGGTTCAGGTGACCATAAACTAAGAGCAACATACTATGATTGTAATATATGATTACAGTTAAACATTTGTATATTTGTACGTAATCATTATTCTGATTCCATTTAATTATTTTTTCGTCAGTAATGATTCGGTTTAAAAATATTTATAAATTTCTTTATATATATATTTTTTTTTTAAGATTTCACAATGTATCTATCATTTAATAATTTCGTTTTATTATATATAAGCTAATTTTATCATAGATATAATCATATTTTATCATATATATGATCCCATTTTATCATATATATATAATTATTTTTTTATCATATATATATAATACCATTTAATCATGTATATATAAACCAAATTCATAATATAAATAATCCCGTGTTTTCATATTTATATTAATTTATACCACTATATGTGGTACATTCATCATACTCAATAAATGCAAACCAAGTCAATTTATATTTGTTCTAATCTGAACTAAATGAGAATTATAATACTAACAAACATGCGTATCAAAAAGTTATTAAAAGCAAATATTTAAATGAAGATAGCTATACAGACATTGAATAGTTGTGGAGATCATTTTGTAACCATGTTTTTTTTTTCTGCATATGGCGACAAAAAGCACATCTCTAAAACTACTTGTCTGATTTTATTTTTGTTAAACTATCAACTGTTTATAGGGAGATATTAAAAGCTTTTTCTGAAAAAAAAAAAAAATAATTAAAATTCGAATGTGTCTATAATAAAAATGTTTATCCTTCCATCATAATGATAAATTTGTTGCCAATAAAATAAGACCGATTTTATTAAAATGTGAAAACATTTCTTGAAAAGTTATATGGAATATTAAAAAAAATGAAAATTAAATAATAGAGTCCTAGCGATGAATATTTTGACCAATTTGTAAAGAAATTCAAAAGTTATGAATGGATTTTAATGAAACGGGCCTTATTTTATTGGTAACAAATTTGTATTCATGATTAAAGAACAATTATTTTAATTTTTGACACTTTTGAATTTTTATATTTTTTTAAGAACATTTTCTTTTAAATTTTTATAAAATTTTATTATTATTATTTTTTTCTTTGAAAATTTAATTAATATCTCTATAACTGTATTATTTCATAATTTTTGAACAACACTCGGTTTTTGATATATACTTCATTATATAGTGAAATCAGGGCTCGAACGGGTCAACGTACGGGGACGATTCTACTCAAACATTTATTTTACATAAGGTTTTTTTAGGATTGAAAATGGACAAAATTGGTTAGTAAATAATAAAGTTATAAGCAAAATACTAGAAACACTGGGTGTCCGTTGCAGCTTAACTTTATAAATTTCTGTAGATATCTCTTACACAAAAGCATGTATGATAACGAAAATTCGCACAGATAGTTTATAGGTCGATATAAATTTTGAAATAAAAAATGAGTGTTGTCGGCCTCCCTTGACCAGCCATTTCTCACATAAAATTAAACGTTTGTATAAAACAGTTCAAGTATTAATGTAAAATTGGAAATAAAAAATGGACATGGTTCGCTTACTTCCATATAAAGCAAGCTATCGATATTTTCTATATGCTGTTACTTACAGATATCTCTCTTAATTTATACTAAAATTATATGGTACTAAAGTAAAAACTGTGAAGTACTCAATTTATTTGGCTATGTGTGGCGATAAGTTATTGCATTATATGGGTAACATGATTCCAGATTTCAATTAGTGTGGTTTTTATGCTAAAGCTGTTGCGATATATTTTCGCTATAACTAAACTATTTAAAGATATTTTAAGCTTAAAATAAATCTGGGTTTAAAACTCTGGGTGTACAAACATCTTGTGTACAATTTGAAAAGTCTATGTGTCGAATCGCTAATTATTCCAAAGTGAATAAAAATTGATAATTTTTATATCCATAAAATGTGTTAATAATCACCTTTAACTAGATACTAACAGTTTTTACATAGTCCAAAAAAGCATTTCAAAGATGACAAAGTACTTCGGACTACCCTTTATAATAATTTAAAGTATAGTTTTGAATTACTTTTTTATCATGAGTTCTAAAACTGAATTTTGGAAATTTTTAGAACTCTTATCTAGATATAATAATCTTTTTCACCTTGGTATTTTGTAAACAGGTTTTTAAGAACTCTTTTCTGTTTGTCCAAAACTTATTAATCGCTATTTCCCAGCAAAAACTTGTCTTCTTACTGTATGCATTACATTGTAGCCTTATTCGCCACTCGCAGCATTACCTAATAGTAC
>MINK01191244.1:3972-22371 GCA_001735545.1 Phormia regina | reverse complement strand
TAGGGTCAAAATTAGTGCACAAATTCATTGTAAAAATTAACTTTTTCATTGTATTTATGTACCTTTTTGGTTCAGTGTAGGAACAATTCTAAAGCAAAAGATTTTTGTATTCAAATGAAGAATAGAATGAAGTAAATCAACATTTTTATATAAATAATATATATATGTATGTATGTAATAGGTACATATGTATGTTAATTAATCAAGAACCCAAGAACCATTTGCACAATTTTCTATCATTTCCAATTACATTATCATTCTAAAGAAATTTTAAACTTGTCCTTACAAGTCAATTTTATTGTTTAATTTTTTTTTTTTTTTTTTAAATTTCAATAAAAAAAAAAAGACATTTAAACAAATCAAAAAAAAAAAAAAATGAAAATAATTTCTTTAACACACATACAAATAGAAAATAGTGTTATTTATTCATTTGTTATTGTTGTTGTTGTTATCATTTGATTTAATTCTATTTTCATTTAATTTATTGTCAATTCAATGTTGGTTTTCTGACAAAAATGCAAATTTTTCTGTTATAAAAATAATAAATAAGAAATTTATAAAATTTTTTCATGACCAAACAAATTGAGTAGCTTATATATGTAAATATTTAAATGTGTATGTAGGTATATCAATTTAGGAAAATAAAATTATATAATATAAAAATTTCTAAAATGTGATTTTTTTCGAATTATTTTCAAACGGTAAACACATAGAGCGGATAAACGCTACATTTTTAGTCATAAGACGGTAACTCCTAAACTATTGGTCGTATCGAAATTGATTGTACAGAAGCGATTAAGAGGACTTAATCTTTATGAAAATTTATTTTGTAGACACCCTGTGAAAGCAAGAAATTGGCTACAAGATGTCAAAGATGAATGTTTTAAGTACCCAGGTGAAAATGATTATATATAACTATATATTTATATGGTGCATCCATCAAATATGTTTACATAATAACACCTCCGATCTTTGATCTGTGCTGCTCCCAATACTTTTGGTTCATGCAGTAGTGGAATTAAATCTCTGACCGTGTTACAGTACTATATTCCTGAACTGACTGCCCCACATAAGAAACACATTTAAGAATAGGAGAATTAAGTATATAATCCCCTACCGCCAGTGCCATCGACAGAACTTTTTTCATCATGATTGTAGCTCCAACTTTCCCAACAGTTGCAAAGGTGGCTTTCATTAATTTCATAATTTAATTTCTTGAACTTGACTTCCGTGATGAAGTTCCAGGCTTAAATTTAATTAAATTTTATTCTGTTTTTAACATTATCCAACGATAATTAATGAAAGTTACTTTTATATAAAACAGATATAGAAAAAATTAGGGTCTGGAACAAAAATTAAAATTGTCAGATTATTAGCAGCCTTGGAATTGTTAATAGTCAAAAATTGCTTTGTGGATCATGTTCATATTTGGAAATTAATTGTTTTAATTTATTTTTTAATATCATAAAATTTTGATTTGACTTTGTAACTTTTACATAAATGGAACCATATGTATCCATATATATATATATACAAAAGAGTATAGTTACCGACTGATTGACTGACTGATTCATCATCCCACAACCCATATGGCTGAAGCTAGAAATTCGAATGTTTAGGGAGTAAAAAAGGGCAAAAACGTGAAAAAATCTGTAACCTTATAACTCGCAAACTAATAATGATACAAAAAAGTTGAATAGTTATCGTTATTCATTAAAAAAATAACGATAATACTTTTTTGAAACGGAGAAAAACTGTATTTTGGTACTTTTTTGGCTCTATATGTATCTTTGTAACCAATGAATATACAGATAAAATTTATGTCATATTTATAACTTATCAAAAAATGAGAAATAAAAATTTGGTACTTTTTAGAAATTCAAACGTTTAAGGGGTAAAAATCGTACCTAGTTTTGGTACTTTTTTCATAAAATATTTTTTTATATTTATTGAAATATTCATATGAGAATGTTAATATGGGATACTACTACAATTTAGAAATTTATTGGAATATAATTTTTGATACATCAATGGGTGAAAAAGAAGTACCAAAAAAGGGGTAGAGGCGGGAAATTACATTTCATTCAAACTTTATAATGAATTTTCAACTACATTGAAACATGAAACATGAAATTAAGGAAATGTAGCCCTATGTACTTAAAGATTACATGGTCTGTATGTAAGAATTCAAGAGAATGGACTTTGTGGTACTTTTTTCTTTTTCTATTGATACTTTTTGAATTTTATGTAATATTTAAACTAAAAACATGAAATTAAATAGGCATAATCCGATGTTGGAAAGGATTCATTAAGGGGACTTTGTGGTACTTTTTTGTTATTTTAATGGTACTTTTTGAATTTTCTGTAATTATGAAACTAGAAACATGAAAATTGGGATATGTGGTCCTTTGCTAATGAGAATTCATAAGAAAGAACTTTGTGGTACTGTTTTGTTATTTTAATGGTAATTTTTTTAATTTATAACTTTTATTCGAGTATCCGATTATCAATATTTCAATATTTGTATATATATTTTTATTGCTAATACTTTAATATTTAGATTTATTTTGTTATTACTCAAGAAGTAAACATATAATATACACTATCGGACAAAATAAAGTGCGGTTTTTAATTCATGGTATATAATTCACAATAATTATCTTCCAAATGTGTTAGGGGTAACTTTTTTGTTGTCCAGATATTTGTCGTTTTATATAAAAAATTTTTAAATTATTTGATTTTCGTGTTTGAGGTAAAAGTGTTAGGTTAGTCGTGGATTTTTAGCGCCAATTTTTTTAGTTTCACTTCAAATTTTTAATTTCTTTATTAAAAAAATAACATAACAAATAACATAATGCATAATTTTAATATTGTATTCATTTAATTCTATTTAAATTATAATTATTATTATTGAAAATTAAGGATGTATTCATATTGTTATTAAGGCTTCGACCACAATCCAGAAAAATTTCTTGTTTCCAGCGGTTATATGAATAGCGTATATTATGAATTTTAAGGCTTTTTTGGGGAAATTAAATATCAAATATCAAATTGAAATTTTCTTTTTTTCATAGATATTTTTATCCTTTAATAAATGGCAAAAAATATGAAAATGACCTGACCAAAGTTAAGATTGTAGAAATTTCAAATGAAAAATGTTTCAAAGAATATAATAGAGAAATAGTGCATTGAGAAAAGTCTTCTAAAATATTTATCAAGAACTTTAAGTTTATATAAAAGTCTTAAGAATGGGGTTAAGAACCAAAAATTGGCACCGTATTTTCCGTTCGAGCTCTATCCTGCTTTCAATAGACGGTCGGACATAGCTAGATTGATTCAGAATCCTACCAGGACCCAGAATATGTATACTTTATGGGGTCTTAAACGATTATTTCAACATGCTACAAACTGAATGACAAAATCAATATACCCCCCCATTGTTTTGATGTTCAGTATAAAAATAGAATTTTAATCGGTTTTTAACGAATTGCGGAATTCTTTTTATAAAAATCATCATCATCAAATTTTCTTCTCCATACCATATCAAATAATAATGATAATTAAATATTTTTAGCTTCTCCACAAAAACATTTTTTTTTCAAAAATTATTAAATTATATTATTTATGTAACTTTAGTTCAATAAAAGATATTCAATTAAATCCTTTTACTTGCAATTAAGATTTATATTATATGGGAATAGAAGTTTATGTGCCTCTGTTATATATACAAAAGAAAATTACCGTCATTTTATTTAATTAATACAGATGCTTCAATTTGCATCAGAATTGAATAAATATATTCAAGTAAAAGTAAATTAATAATAAAATCAAATTAATTACGATTTTATATCCTATATACATTTTTAATTTATTTTATTATCGACTTGATTTATTTAATTAATTTATTAATTGGAAAAAATTATCTGTTGTCATTTTTTACAGTTTTTAGGTTTTGAAATAATCATCAACAGCGTTACCGTTGATAATTTTTAAAAAGTGTCCAAAAAAAGGGCATTTCAAAATAAAAAGTCGCTACAAAAGGGGATTTTCTGAAAAAAAGGTGTCAAGTGCTTTAAAACCTAAAAAAAAACTCTTTAAAGCTTGTTTATTTGATAACAATGACATCAAAAAATGTTGTATTGTAAGAAAACTACAAAATTCAGCTTTTTTTTTTAAAGAAAATAATTTATAACTATTTTACAACAATTTTTATTCTTGCAAAAATTCACAAAAAATATTTACCATATAATCCTCGTTCTATTAATTAAACTTCTGTACTTTTGTTCGAGTTCTTCACTCGTACTCCAGTCTTTCGAATTGTTGTCGGATGAATTTAGGATGGAACACATGGATCCATAACATTGAGTCTACATTAGAGAAATTTATATCAAGACAATTATAGGGGAAAATGTATATCATAATAAATCATGTAAAAAGTACAAACAACAATCAAGATGGCGTCTTTTACCAAGAATTATCAAGACAAAGTTGTCAGAACTCGATCGCTGACAATTGTCTTTTAACGCTGCAATAATACTGATATCTACATTAGACAAATCTTTATCACAACAATTTTTTGAAGTTTGTCTTGATAAAAATTTGTACACTCAACGTAAGAATCGACTGAGATCTGTCAGACAAACTATTTTTTATTATTAATAATTTTGAAAAGAAACACATTCTCCAGGAATTGTCAAAATAGAGAAATGTCAAAATATAAAAAATAGGATATAAATATTCAACTATGTTTTATTTTTTCAATCCAATCCAAAAAGATTTGGCATACCTGTTAAAAAACATTATTATTATTTTTAGTTACTAACCGTTTCAGATCATTTATAAGTACCCCGCGGATTTTTATATCATTATACTGTGAGACAATCTCAAAATTATGAATTATTTGTTGAAATTAATTTAAATTAATTTTAGTCGCCTTTTAAAAAAGGGGCCAAAAAAGTGGTCAGTTGGTTGAAAAAGGGGCAAATGGTGTCTAAAGTCGACAAACGGTAAAATTGATCTCCAAAATTAAACACGTTTTTAATTGAATAATTTTTTTTTGATAATATATTTTTTAATTGGTGTCTTTTTTCTATGTATATGTGAAATTTTCTGCAGCTTTTTAGATGTTATAGATGTATTTAAAACAATTGACAATTTGTGCCACTGTTCAGTATAATGTATGAACCATAGATTATTGACATAAATATGAAGCTNNCTCTGTGGGTAAATATTAGATTTTAAGGGTAAAATAAATAATCGACCGATCGTAACAAATTTTTTCCCTGGTCTTAAATAAATATTTATGCTAAATTTCATGGAATTACCTTCTAAATTGCTGCACTTTGTGTATAATCTTTACATGGTCAACTAGACACCGGGACAGACATAAATAGTAAAACGTAAAACGACTCAGAAAGTGATTCTGAGTTGAAGGCATAGATTATTGACATAGATATGAAGCTTAAAAAAAAAACTCAATTGAAAAAATTACTCAAAAAGGCACACGTACTACAATTGTTTTTGTTTTTAATGAAATTTGTTACTAACATATTCTTAGACTCATGTTTTTTTGACAATCGATTTAAGTTTTTGACAACTGAACTTCATATCTATGTTATAATCTATGGTTGATGGCATAACATAATTATAAAGTACTCTCACATCTACAAAAGCAACAATTCCTTGTATTTTGTTAGTGTAAAACTACCGCGCACAATGTCNNAATTTGTTACTAACACATTCTTAGACTCATGTTTTTTTGACAATCGACTTAGGTTTTGACAATTGACAACTATGTTATAATCTATGGTATCAACTGAAATATTAATTTATTTATGAGTATTTTAAAATTAATTTATATTTTTATAATTCAAAAATGATGTATACACCTTAAGTGCATAGTGGTAATTTCGTGGGGAGGATCTAAAAACTGCTTAATTAAATTTTAACAACATTTTGTTTTAAGTAACAAATCTTTATGTTAAAAGGAATAATAAATTGAAATAAATACTATTCAAATGCTTTAAAATTTATATGCTATAATCCATAAATGATTACGCAACAATGAGAACCATAAATACATTTAATCTAATACTTCCTAGTTATGCAGATCATAAACGAAATTATAAAGGCAGGTGCAATAAATTTCTGAAAAAAAATAATAAAATCTATATGCCATATTTAAATGTAGCTAATTAAATTTAATATGTATAATTGTGTGCTAATAGATAAAATACCAAAAGGCAAAAAAGTAAAAAAAAATCTAAGTATTGCAAAATCTACACTCACACAAATTATTAAACAATTTGAATATAAAAGTTATAAATCCAAAGAGGAATTCTAATTATTATTATTATAACTATTTTTGTTCTACTCATACATACATATATTCTTCAATATGTATGTACGTGCCAATTATCACTTATATTTATAACAATATATGTAGGTTTGTGTAAAAATATCTATGTATGTATGTCATTTACCTGATTTCGCTCCTTAATGTATGCTAAGAAAACTTTTGAAATTAAATTAATTTGCTATAATATTTTCAAACACTTTTTTTGATTTATTTTATAATTTATTTTCACTCTATTATACTTTTAGATGCATTGAAAATGGTTTTCTAAAATATCGTTTAACTACTAATGAAACGGTTGTGGCTGAAACTGAATATGGCAAAGTAAAAGGCATTAAACGTTTAACAGTTTACGATGATTCCTATTATAGTTTTGAGGGTATACCATATGCCCAACCCCCCGTGGGTGAGCTGAGATTTAAGGCACCCCAACGACCAACACCTTGGGATGGTGTGCGTGATTGTTGCAATAATAAAGATAAATCAGTGCAACTTGATTTTATTACGGGTAAAACATGTGGTTCAGAGGATTGTTTATACTTGAGTGTCTATACGAATAATGTAAGTGAAATTATGAAATATTTAAGAATTTATAAACTAATTTATTTAGAAAAGGATTAGGGAATAATATATTGTATAGTGCTTAAGATAAAGGGAATTAAATTAATGAAATATTATGACAGGCTTCATTACAATTTAATTAATGCAATAAATATACTATATATTTATAAAATAGTTTTTATGAATTGAATTTAAAGAAATTAATTTCTATTTTAAATTTCAGTTGAATCCTGAAACCAAACGTCCCGTTTTAGTGTTCATACATGGTGGTGGTTTTATTTTTGGTGAAAATCATCGCGATTGGTATGGTCCAGACTATTTTATAAAAAAAGATGTTGTATTGATTACCATACAATATCGTTTGGGAGTTTTTGGTAAGTTACTCTTTATGTTTATCAAATTCAATTTTTAATATTAAATTATTGCCTAATTTAAGGTTTCTTAAGTTTAAATTCTGAAGAACTTAATGTACCTGGAAATGCTGGTCTTAAAGATCAAGTTATGGCTTTGCGTTGGATTAAAAGTAATTGCGCTAATTTTGGTGGTAATCCCGATAATATCACAGTCTTTGGTGAAAGTGCTGGTGGTGCTTCTACTCACTATATGATGTTGACCGAACAAACACGTGGTCTTTTCCATCGTGGTGTTTTAATGTCTGGCAATGCACTTTGTCCTTGGGCCAATACCCAGTGTCAGCATCGTGCTTATGCTATAGCTAAATTGGCTGGTTATAAGGGAGAAGATAACGATAAAGATGTATTGGAATTCCTAATGAAAGTCAAGTCTCATGATTTGAAAAAATTAGAGGAAAAAGTTTTAACACCTGAAGAGCTTAAGAATAAGGTTATGTTTGCTTTTGGTCCCACTGTGGAACCTTATCAGACAGCAGATTGTGTTTTACCCAAACATCCTAGAGAAATGGTGAAAACTGCCTGGGGTAATTCCATTCCCACTATGATGGGTAATACCTCATATGAGGGTTTGTTGTTTGGATCGAGTAAGTGCTTTGCTAGAAAAGAAAACATAAGAATTATATTAAATAGTGTTATTCCTTTTTTTTAACCTTTAGTTGTTAAACAAACGCCCTCTGTTATAAAAGAGCTGGAATCATGCGTTAACTTTGTTCCCTCTGAATTGGCAGATGCTGAACGCACTTCTGCTGAAACCTTGGAACTGGGTGCTAAAATTAAAAAAGCCCATGTTACAGGAGAAACACCAACAGCTGATAACTTTATGGATGTAAGTATAGAAATAAATAAAATGAACTATAACTCTAGAGATATATTTTCAGTTCTGGGTAATAATTTTATGATTAATGTTTCAAATATTGATTCAATTTATCATATTACTCAAGCGATTATATATACAGTCGAATACACTTATAAGGAACTTTTTTAAATATGTAATCTTTCGATTTCCTTCATATTTGTCATACGTTTAGAAGGGACTCTATCCGTAAATTGGGAATTTATTTGGGTATTTATAAAAAACCTAAAATCTGGTTCAGACAATCACTGATGTGTATTTTATTTAAAATAAATCTTTAATGACATATTTGCGTTAAATGCCAAAAAGCGAATAACACACAGTCTCCCATTCAAAAAATGGTAATAAATCTGGAATTTCCAAATGAAATTTCAGACAGTGTTAGTAGAGATGTAGGCAAGTTTAAGTTTTGAGTTTATAGAAATAACGGGGGCGGCCTACAAGCGTATGAAGTTGGACACATTGGGTGTTCAAAATTTTTTTAACGATCCAGATCCGTTATATCTCAGCCGAATTTTAGTTTTAGAAATAAAGTCAGTCATAAATTTACCTTTTTAAAAAAGTTTTGATTTTTTAAACAGAGTTTTTTTAGTTTTTCTTGTCAAAAGTCCACAGAAATGTAGTAGATGGTGCATCATATAAGAAAAGTCTAGGTGTTGGAGAAGTATTTGGGAGTCCACAAATTTGGGAAGGATAGTGATTCAAATATAGATTGCTCACTAGTACTTAAAATTCCCTCCATTCAATAAACGAATTTCAGATTATGTTGAAAAAGTAAGCACTTTTTAGCATACATTTCAATGTGATGAAAAAATATCGTAAAAATTTGAATTCTTGCGAAATAATGTGTTTTAATTTTGGGTAAATATCCCGGTTATTTACCTTTATCATTTTACACATTTTACCAGGTATTTACCGAATGGGTAATAACCCATTTCTTGTCTATAATTTGATCGCAGAATTTCTTGGAGGATTTAAAACTTAGCAGTTTTGGAGCTTTTTTGTATGTTATACACCGCCAAGGTGGTTGGGGTATTATACGTTTGAGTTAATGCTTGTAACGCATAGGAACATTTACCCAATACCGACCTAAAAGTGTATCAACTAACACAAAACATGTCAAGGGATTAGTCCAAATTGACAGGGATAAGTTCTAGTTATTACACTTTGTATGAGCTGGACCTGTCACTTTAACAAGGCGTTGGCCTAAGAGGAAGTAATTCCATCTTTTTAACCAGTTTTGGGACAGGTCATAGAACAAACCCGAAAGAGCATAATGAGTATTAATAAATATTATACAATTTTGTAAAAACAAATAGGAATTTTCTTTATTTTTGTCGATGGCGGCACCCCGACTCGATCCCAGGTTAATTTTACTTATCTCATGTTTTATAGTTTTACACTCTTATCACTCAGCCACAGATTGTTATTGCGCTCGAGTTGCTAATTGTTTATTAGCTCTTACTGGTTAAACTGGTTCTCAACTGGAACTTTGATGACTGTTTAGTGTTAATTGGTATTTAATTGGAACTTTGGTGGCTATTAGGTGTCAATTGTTACTCAACTGGTACTGAGGGACCGGTACTATTGCACCAATTGCTACCAATTTTCAGCAGGTAATCGATTCAGAATTACTTTTTAAATCGATCTAACGATATCCGGTTAGCAGTCCTTGTAAACTTTGTGCACAAAGTTTATTTCTCGTAGCCCCCATACAAATGTATGGAGTTAGTATTGAAAAATGCCTTAAAAATGGATTTTTTTTAATGAAATTTGGGGCAAATTTTTATTCAACAAAAATAATTTTTTTGTAAGTCGAAACAATATTATAAAATATTGTCGGTCTTGACCGACTCACAGTGCTTTGTTCCGTATACAAAAATCAAAATTATAAATCCTTCAGATGGCGCTAATTATAGAGAATTTTTAAATTTTATAACAAATATTACATGAATTCGATGGAGTATTAAAAAAAATTGGAAAAAAATAATATTGAAAACTTAAAAAAATATAAGAATGTTGAACCAGAAATCGGACGAAATTAGGTAAATTAATGATTTACTAAACATGAAATATGGGTGCATACATTAAAATAATATTTAATAATGATAGGGCTTCGAAGTGGTAGGTATGCTCTTGCTCCTATTAAATAGAATATTGTTATACCCATAAAAAATCCATTTCCATTAGATATCGTAAGCTTTGATACTGTTTTGTACAGTATTTTGTAAGAATATGCGGTTTTCTTATTTCGGAAAACATGGGATATGCGTGTTCTTTTACTCTATGTCTAAAGTAATATATGTACCAAGCAGTAAATCCGTTTTTTAGTTTCAGGATATATGGGAGGTGGGTGTGTCTTTGCTCCGATTAAATAGTTTAGTTTAGAAGACTTATAACATAAATTTTTTAATGGCTGGCAAAAAGTTTAGACATTTTAACTTTAGGATATATGGAAAGTAGGCGTGCCCTTGAGCCAATTTTTTCAAAACTTCGTTTTTATTCATTCTAAGCCCAAAGTAATATGTGCACCAAATTTTAATTTGCTATGGAAACTACTTTTATTTTTATCCTATCGTTGTTTATGATCAAAGCACTGTGCGACTGTATTTTATTTTAATTTTTTTTTTTTCAAAAAATATTTAATCTGAATAAATTTTTTTTAACATACTTTACTTTTTTCATTGATTATGACCATTTCAATGCAAAAAAAAAAATCAATTTATAGGGGGCCTCCATCATAAATTACTTTTTGGGTATTTACCTTACAATTAGATTTAATAATTCAAATAATATATATTTAAATGTTCTCATAACTGAGAACATTTAAATAAGGCCTGTAAGCAGACGTTTTCCTCAAACTCCTTAGGATGTATTTCATACGAATTTGCATTGAAAAATATTAAAGAAATTATTAAGCCCAGAACAAAGGGGAAAATTATTTGTATAGATTTATAAGGACTATGTATATATTAAATTTCCAACTTTGGAGGGCTATCAACTATATCCCGGACCCTCTTGGGACCTATACTCCTCCAAATCAACTCAAAACATCTTACCTTTGAACTTATGAAATTTTATGAAGATTACAGAATAAAAATAAAAGCGTTTTGAAACCACTGTGTATTTAAATGTTTGTTGTTAAAAATCGATTTCTTTTTTCTAAAAACTACCAGTTATTAATTTTCTATTTAAATTCTAAGACTTTAATATTTAATTAAAATCTTAACTCTTTTCAGCTTTGCTCACACTTCTATTTCTGGTTCCCTATGCATCGTCTACTGCAATTACGTTTTAATCACACATCTGGTACTCCTGTATATCTATACCGTTTTGATTTCGATTCGGAAGATCTTATCAATCCTTATCGTATCATGCGCTTTGGACGTGGTGTTAAGGGTGTAAGTCATGCTGATGAATTGACTTATCTCTTCTGGAATCTATTAGCCAAACGTATGCCTAAAGAATCACGAGAATATAAAACTATTGAACGTATGGTGGGTATATGGACACAATTTGCCACTACCGGTAATCCTTATAGCAGTGAAATTGAGGGTATGGCAAATCTAGCCTGGGATCCTATTAAAAAATCTGATGAAGTATACAAGTGTCTAAATATAAATGATGAATTAAAGATTATCGATGTACCAGAAATGGAAAAAATTAAACAATGGGAAGCTTTATATGAAAAACACCGAGATTTATTTTAGAAACTAATTATTTAACCAAAGAATGTGGAAAAATATAATAATACTATATATAGTAAATAAAATTTTTTTTATTAAATTTTTAATATCTTTTTATACCTATATATTTATCTAAGTACATATGTATACATGTATAATAACAATAATTGCATATGAAAAATAGTGCATGTAGTTCTATTGTGTTTTTTTATTATAAAGTCATTTCTATTTAAAATAAAATTAATATATTATTTTAATGTCTTGTTTTATTGTATTATGGAAAAAGTTAAATATACATTTTGCTCTTAGTTATTATTTATTTTAGAGAAAAAAGTAAATATTACTGAGATCATTAAGTAAAATATATGTATGTAACCATATATTTAGGGAGTTATCATGCAAATTTCCTTTAGAAAAATAATTGATCATTTATTGGATATTTAACTATTGATTAGCAGCACATAGTACTTAATCATTTTTGAACTTTATTCTGGCTCAAGTTCATTGATGTAATAATTTTTGAAGAGTACAGAAAAAGATTTATTCAACACTAGTAGGTTGCAACGCATTTTCTGATCGATCACGATCTTCATTAGTATCCATATGCCTTTTAGTGGTAGTAGCAGTGTTATTATAAGTAGGAAAAAATCCCTACATGTAGGTATTATTATCTCTAAATAAACGTGATAGGGAAAATCGGACAGATTTTTCTGTAAGTTAACTTCTATTAAAAAACCTCTTTAATTAATTACAATAAAGTAAAAAAAGAAAAGTGGAAAAATTTTGTTTCAAAATCTTCATTATATTCATATGAATCTTAAGTATTTGATTGTCAGATATTTCATTGTCAATGAACCGGCGGTATGAGTTCGATGAGTTAAGAAATAAAAATCAGACGATAAATTTAAGCAAATAATAGTCTATGTGAATATTCAGTGTGTGATTCAAATATCACATAAAATTGACGATTATGATTTCAAATCGCATAAGAAGTGTGATGTGGTACACAATCACAAGAAAATAGACACATGCTTATATGAGGGCGGATCAAAAATTCCGTGACTTTTTGAATGAAACACGGTGTTTTTTGCAAAATAAATATTTATTTTTCAACATGACCTCGTTTTAACTCAATACACTTAGTCTGACGTTTCTCCAGTTTTTAAATCCCTTCAAAAAAACAGGATTTTTTGAGTTCCTTAAAATGGGCATTTGTTTGGTGAATAATTTCATCGTTGGAGCTGAATCTCTTTCCAGCGAGTCATTTCTTTAGGTTTGGAAATAGGAAGTAATCACTAGGGGGCTAAATGTGTAGAATATGGCGGATGAGGTACCAATGCGCAGCCCAATTCATAGAGTATTGCCATTGAGACTGCAACCGTGTGCACCCGTGTATTATCTTGATGAAAAAGAACCTTTTCCTTGGCCATATGAGATCGTTTTCAGTTTAAATCCTCATTAAATTGATTTAATAACCTGGCATAATATTCGGCACTTATTGTACTAAAGTGAAGTTGTCTATTTTGCTTAAACATTTCTTCAGAAAACAATAAATATGGCGTACAAATAAAATTTAATATTTCTACTAATTTGAAAAATATGAAAATTAAAATTTTATCCATCTATCTTATCTGTTTCATCATACATGAGCGATTTAAGAGAAAAAGCTAAATTTTCAGATTCCCATAATTAGTATTTTCATAAAAAGATATATTTCCATTATAAAATTTCAGCAGTTTAAAATAATTTATCTTAAATATAATTTAAATTGTTAATTTTTAAGCATTTTTAATGCATTTTCTATCTATTTTTTTCGTCAGGTGTTTATTGTATTCTTTTTATTACAATCGTAATCACTATATAAATTACTTTCTAACTGGACTTTTTACAGAATCTTGTTTAACGATGTTTTGCGTTACAAAACAGTTGAAAGGTCAAATAGCGGTCGCGTAAATTTGATTAAATATAACAAGTCCTAAAAGGCGAAAATGTCGTAAGTGCATAAAACAAAACTTTATAGGAGAAGCATTTTTGTCATTGTTATATCATGGCCTGACTGCTAAAATATCGTAACCGACAACATTTTCGAAATTGGTCTTTTAATAAAAAACTATAATTTGGAATCACCTACATCACCTGTCAAAATTTCATTGTCGTATCAAGTGTCATTTCAGATTTATTGCGAAAGCAATTTTATCGGTAGTTTAGTTTTTTGTACTAACTACATTTTCACGCTTAGGCCTCGATTTGTAATAAAAATGTCAATTTTATGTAGGTTTACGATAGAAATATTCAAAATGAGGGAAAAATATATATTGCGCCTGTTTATCAAAATTCGGAAAGGAACCAATTACGGACCTATACTTATGTTAAGTGTAGAATGGAAAAAAAACTATACTAAATACTACTTCGATATTGAGATTCACATGTATTTATGAACTTTTGGTGATTTCCTAAATTGGGTCTTATATGGGAGCTAATTATGGACCAATCTTCATTAATAATGCACTATCGTTTACACTTAAAAAATGTTATTTGTGTCGAATATTAAGGTGATGCTAACATTTTTATGGGACTTATGCATTAAGTTATTTTCGATAGAGTGTTTTAATGTGGGAGTTATGGTCGATTATGGCCGATCTTTATTAAATTGGGCATACTGATCTGCGCTTATATAAAACACATTTATGTTAAATTTCAAAAAAGAAAAAAACAAAATATTTCCATTTTGTGAACACTAAAGCTCTATTCCGGCAGGACATCTGTATGGTGGCCAGGTGATGGTCCGTTCATGGACAACTTCAATAGTCCTTGTGCAAAGGAAATCAAACAAACTTTACTCAGTGCATAAGCTTTACAGCCAGCCGACCAAACGGATGGACGGACATGGTTAAATCGAATCAGAAAGTGATTCTGAGTCGAATGGTGTACTTTAATATGGGAGCAGAAGCATTTTGTCTCTGCGTTACAATATTTGCACAAACACATTGATGTTAGGTATTGAGCAGTGTTGCCAGTTTAGCCTTTTTATTTTGCTTTTAGCCTCACATTTTTCGTTTTAGCTTCTAGATTTTTTCTCAACCTCAATAAAGGTTTAAAAAGCTAATAATTTATAAGTTTTTTACAATATTATTTACATTAATTCGCACAATTAATCTTATTTTTTTATATTTAGCAAACGTTTTCATTCTTGGAGTATATTATAATTATTTAAAAAAAAAACTTTATTACTCATACACAGAAAAAAAGCCACCAATTTGCAAATATATATGAAAATAATTCATTCAATTAAAAACTTGTTCAAATTTGCACCTCTCATCAAAATGATTATATAAATTACTAAAAACTATAAAAAATACAAAATAGAAATAGTTCTCAATTAATAAATTAATTAAATCAAACAAGTATCAAACAAGATTGAATTGATTGAATGAATTAAAAATGTGTACAGGAAATAAAATCATACCAAAATTTATTTTTTATTTTATTTTTTCTTGAACATATTTATTAAATTTTGATGCAAAATTTAACAGCTGAGTTAATCGTAAAAAAGACGGTAATAATTTTTTCTGTGTAGGATTTATTTATGTTAAATTTATAAATTCAAGAATTTCAAAAAAATTATGAGAACTAAGAAATATATGCGATTTTTGATAAGACAATATATTATCTTTTTCTGTCTTTATTTTTTAGGACATTTAGCCTTTTCTAAGAAAATCAAAAAAAGGTATAAAAAAATGTAAAAAAGTGCGATTGAGTAACCGTAGTTGTGCGACAGAAGGTCTTATGTTTTTCGTTACATCTAAACTGTGGTGGTATATATACCTATTTTGAAACCTAAGTAAAGATATATATGAACTATTTTATCCCTAAACCGTTTTCTTATTATAGAAGAAACAAATTATTTTCATTTCTTTATGAGATTCTTATTTATTTCATTATTATTTTACGAATTCTATTTATTGATGCTTTTTTGTACTTTTTTTAATTAAAACGAACTTTGATTACAATTCAAGCATTGGACTTTAAATTGTGCACAAAAGTAATAAACATTTTAAATATGCAATTCTATTTTTAAAACCTTAAGATTGTTCTAGAATGTAGGTTGTTTAAATATTTATACCATTTAACTAAATTCAATTAAGAAAGTAGGCTTTTGAGGCAATAAAAATAAAAAATAAAACATAAAATTTCGCATAGAGATAATTGCGGCTAGACAATTTATGTTAAAAAAAATACAATTGATAATAGATTTATTTATTGCTACTCATAATATTAGTTCTTAAGAAAAATAATGTAAATATTTATTTTCTAAAAAATATATATTTCTAAGTATTTGTATTTAAATATTAATATTCCTATGAGGTATTTATGTACTTTCCTAATTTAAAATTTAATATTTTTATATATAAATAAATTTTATAAAATTAAATTAGCATCAATTAAGTTTTAGTCGTTTATTAACTAAAGCTTAAAATTAAAACTTTTGAACTCCATTTTGTTTTTTTTTTTACTTGTAATGCCAATAAAATATAAGTTGTACTAATATATGTCTTTTTTTTTTAAACTATTTTACATTATGCATCTATTTAATTATAGTTTCAGATATAATTACGTTAAGGGCTAACGTGAATGATACCAATTAAAATTCGTTCAATAAAATATTATTGTAAACAATTAAAAATTTATCCTGTTATTTGAAAGCAAAGTTATATAATATAAAATTTTAATAAACATTTTTAGTCACGAGAATATTAGATATATGTAAGTTAATTATTGAAAATTATTTTGTGATACTAAGCAATTATATGTAAATGTTTTTATTATAAATATTAACATTTAAACAAAAACTATTTAGATTATTTTAATTTAAAATTTTATATACATGCATGTAGAGGTAACACCCAGACAACCTTATGATGAAAGTTACATTTTTTAAGATTTTTTTATACCTAACACCACCATAGGGTTATTATACGTTACACAGTGTGCAATAAAAAAAAACGAGAGAAGAAGGAGCCCGACTATATGATACCATACACCACTGCCTATTTTTAACAAAATTCGGGAAGGGGTCACTTATGGACCTGTAATTTTATTAAGAGTAGAATAAACAAGTGAAAATGTTATATTCGGCTCGGCCGAATCTATTATACCCACCATCAAGTTATGCACTTTTGGTATATTCCGATATTCTTATATGAGAGCTTATGGTCAATTATGAACTGATCTTCATTAAAAAAATTTTGCACAATTAATTGAAAAATAAGTATATTATTTTGTCGAATATTAAGTTGATAACTAACATTTTTATTTAAATTTATGCACATTAAGTGATTTTCAAAAGCGGGATTCATATGGGGGAGCTATGAGCAAGGTAGAGACTGATCTTTCGCGAAATTTGGACACACAATTTGTACTGGTAGATAGAACTATTTTTGTGTTTGAATTCAATAAAAAATATTTTTATTTTTAAGGTATTTGTGAAGTTATCGAAAGCCTCTATTCGGAAGTACATTCGGAATGCACACTGGGTGCATTGGGCTGATTTTGTAATGCACAACAATTTTGTGAATCTTATGTTCGGTTCGGCCCGAATCTTTTATATAAGTTTTAAAATTTTACATTTATATGGGAAGTGTGTAGTAAAATGGAGGACCAGACCCCATTTTTATACCCACCATCAAAAGATGGTTATATTGGATTTTGTCATCCGTGATGTTAACATGTCGAATAATCGTTTAAGATCCCATAAGTATATATATTTCGGTCGTGGTTTCGATTCTGAGTCGATCTAGCCCATGTCCGTCCGTCGTTCGTCTGACTGTCTGTTGAAAGCAGGATAAAGCCTCGAACCGGAAAATCGTTTAGCGAGACGAAATTTGCCCAATTATTTGTCATATAACAAGGTTTGTTGGGATTTAGCAAATCCGTAATGTAACACAACAAGTTATGTGCAAATATTTGGAAGCACCCTGTGCTTTGCGCCTACAATCAGTTTTTTTGCTGATTATATCTCAAAAAAAGCCATGTACAACAACGAAATTTTGTACGCAAAGTTATTTGAGGGACAATATAAACTCGGAAAAAACCGGAAAATGGGCGTGGTTCCCCATATAGGCAAAATATAGAAACAAAAATATTGGAACACCCTGTGCTGCTAAATCAGTTTTTGGCTGATATAAATCTCAATAAAAAAGCCATGATAGCAACAAACGAAATTTTGGTACGCCCGAAAAATGGGCGTGGTTTCCCCATATAGCAAAATACTAGAAACAAAATATTGGAAGCACCCTGTCCGCTTAATCAGTTTTTTGCTGATATATCTCAAAAAAAAGCCATGGTAGAACAACGACATGGTCCGCCCACTTTACTGCCCGTCTCCCATATAGGCAAAATACTAGAAACACAGGGTGACCATTGTAGCTTCACTTCATTTCATTGATTTGCTGATATCTCTTAAACAAAAGCATATACAATAATGAAATTGTGTACGGTTAGATCTAATCTTGGAAGCAGAAAGTGGGCGTG
>MINK01191236.1:0-15172 GCA_001735545.1 Phormia regina | reverse complement strand
GTAAAAAAAAAAAAAAAAAAAAAAAAAATTAACATAGTTATTACTGAGTTATTTTCCAATGTATTTTGAAAGATTAGAAGTTTCTAGCTGGTATGTGGGCAGAAGGAGAACCTCCGAAAGTGGTAAACTCTTTTAATTATTTTTTATATAATATCCGAGGTGACCCATTTCGGAGGTTCTCCCACCTGCTCCAAGACCACCTAGAAACTTGTGTTTATCCAAAATAGTTGGAAACTACTTCAGTAATAACTATGTGAATTTTCATTGAAATATATTTAATGGTTCAAAAGTTGCACACAATTATTTAAAAAAAACACATTGAAACTGCACATTATGTTTATAGAATACTCCAGCACACAATTACTATGGAAATGGAGGAAAATGTGCAAATTTTGCTGAAGGGGGCCTAAGTTTCGGTTAGTTTTTAAACGATTGTGTAAAGTATTTATGCAACTATTTGGTATCGTTGGAAAGGTTATTACTTGAGAAATAATAATATATAAGTAACAAAGTATTCAAACAAATTTTTTATTTAAATTAATTAAAAAATAAAAAAAAATTGTATTTTAGTGTTATTTTTCAAAAAAAAAAAAAAAAAAAAAAAAAAAAATAATAATAATAATAATAATAATATTTGAATTTATATAAAATCTATATTAAAAAAGCTATCATTCTGAAGTTTTAATATTACATATGAAAAAAATGGTTCTTAAAAGAAGATTATAAATAGATTCCCACTTTTTACTCTAAAATACCCAAAATTTCTTTTCGGGGAAAACTTACTTAAAAAAATTGAAATTGTCCAGTAAAATGGTCACCCTGTCATTATAAGAGTTTAGCAAACATATGGAGCTAACTTTCCGAGGTATTTTTATTTTAATATCAGCTTTGACAACTAAAAACACAAAAATTAAAATTAACGAAATTCTGATAGGGCTAGCGGAGAGACTGTTACCCCAACTGCCCTCAGATTTGTTTTACATGCATTTATATTAAGCATTCTTTTAGAAACATGAAAAAAATGTATGGTCAAGAGGAAAATAATGGATTTTAAAGTAAAAAAATTCTGCCACCTTTTTGAAAAAAATCACAAAAATATTTTTTTTTTTTTCAAATTCTCTAATTCAAAATAATATCACTTTTATCTAAACAACATAGATATGTGATCCTTGCACAAAAATTGTTTAGAATTTTGTATAGAGTCTAGAGAATATTTTAGAAAAATTTTAGGACACAAATTGCACCCGCTAAGTTAAAAAGATAAACTTCAAAAAAACATGCCCAAAAATGGATCCAAATTTTACTTTGGTCCAAATATCTCTAAAAGTAAAAGAGTTAACCCACACATGTAAGCGTATTTTTTGTAGTGAATTATAAAGACTATCTGTTTACAAAATTTTTTTTCAATCAAATCATAAATGAAATTTTGGAGATTTTTTAAAAAATGTTCATTCCCGAGGTAACCAATTTTGGAGGTCCACCCTTCGTCCCCCAGATGCGCTACGAACCTGTCCTCCTATAAATCAATTGCCATACAGGATTGATTTATAGGAGGATTGCCCATGTGAAATTTCATTCAAATACATCTAGCAGTTCTAAAGTTACTGAATTATTTCCAAAAAATTCCGTTTTGATGCCACTGTGCATCGATATTAACGAAAAATTATAAAATAAAAATAAATTTTTAATAAAACTAACATAGAAAAATGTTTAAAAAGTAAATAATTACCGAATTTGTATAAAATTTTGATTACATTAATCGAAACTGAACATGTCCTTATGAACCAGTCTTGTGACCTGAATTGTAGATAATTTTTTATCTCTATCAATTATAGGATAAAACTTTTATGTAAAAAATACCAACAATAATCAAAATGGCGTCTTTTACCAAGTATTATCAAGCCAAAGTTGTCAGAGCTTGAGCGCGGGCAAACTTCTTTTAACGCTGCAATAATACTGGCAAATATAGTCTACATTAGACAAATCTTTATCATGAGAAAATTTTGTCGTTTATTTTGATAAAAATTTGTCTAATGTAGACTCAAAGTTAGCCACCTCCAATGAGAACCCCATGTAAAAGTGACAGGTTCCTCTCATATAAAATTACGGAATTGGGACCGGTCACTAGCCTTAAGAACCTGTCACTCTAGGGGATGTCTTTATTGAAACTATTCTGATATTTAGGCAGGCGCGGATCTAGAATGATTTTCACAACTATTTCCTTAAATTTTATGATTTAGTACAAATTTTCAATTAAGAGTTTTAATTTTGGGATTGTGGATCCGCGCCTGTGTTTAGGAAAATTATTTTTTTATCTTTCAATGTAAAATTTTATTTTTTGGCTTACGACCCTCGTATGCTTAATAATTTAGTATAAATTTAAACCCTTATTGTTAGTTATTGCTGCTGCTATGTGCTTTAAATATCAAAATTAAAAAAATCCTATAAAAAGAATACAAGAGTAAGTAAAACGGACAAGGGACAGTCAATCATTATTTTAGTGTTTTTGCTTAATTCAGATACACAAGACTATTCGCTACCCTTAACATAAACTCATTTAAAACCTAACAAGCATCAATCTAATGTTCGAAAACTTATCATATTATATTGCTGGTGTATTTAAATTTTTTTTTCAAAGGGTTAAATTTTATAGAAGATTTTGGTTTTTTAATTTAAAGCAATTTTTTTTTGTCTTCATAAAGATCATGCTGTGTTTGGGTTTTGGTTTTTTTTTTGTCTTAAACTGTCACATTAGATTAATATTTTGTAACCAGCATTGATATTGCTGATATATGATGTTATTTGGAATATTGAGTTTTCAAAAAAAGTATTACTTTCAAGGTTCTGAATTGACGCTTCTATTTTAAAGAGGTAAAAATATATAATAATTTAAAATATGCGTAACAACTAGTTTAACAAGATATTTTAATAAAATGATTTTTAAAAGGAAACAGTTCCAAAAAAGTGTCGTTTAAAAGATAAGTAAAAAATATTTTACCATTAAAATATATAGAAGTTAGAAAATATTTTATTTTGACCAAATATTTGATTACACTGATTAGTTTTAGGGTTATTTCTAATACATCACAATATTAATAATGTGGATTAATTTAATTATTATTAAACAGAAAAGCATTTGAATATTTTTAAAACTAATTTTAATTGTACTAATAATCAGTACTTTAAATCTAAAAAATAATTCAATCTCACATGTTTGCTATAAATCCAAACTAACGATCTTTTAAATTAATCATTTTTAACAAACCTTGATTAAAACATAATAAAAACATTTGTTTACCTTTAAATTCTTTACTTAATATAATTACAATTTTAATATTTAATTAAACATTTATTTAAAAAAAAAAACTTGTAAATTTTTTTTTAATAATCATCTATCAATTGGTATTGTGTTAGCTGTTTGTTATAAAAAGAAAATATTACAAATTAAATTACATTTAAATTCCATGTTTGTATTTGAATTCTTGACGGATTTTTTTTTGTGTTTTGGTTGGATTTAACTTGGCAGTTTATTTGTTAGGTTAATTACAAAATTATTTTAGTTTTTTTTTTTTTTTGTAATCCAAGGTTAATTATGATAAATTGCTTAATTTCCAACTCATGTGTTGAATATTTATTTTATCTATGTAAACCAATTTAGAAATGCATCCAAATTGCTATCTACAAGGTACTTATTAGAATTGTAATATAAATTCTTGTCTAGTTTTTGCTAATATGAACATGTAAAAAATGTTAAATGTTATAAACTTACAGGGTAATGTAAGACCTAAAATAAAAAAAAAAATAATAATAAATTTATTTAAATATGAATTATTGTTGAAAATAATGATAGTAAAAAATAACTGAAAGTATTGTTAAATTTAAAGGTATTGATCAACTTAATAATGTACTACATGTATTAAAGAAAATATAAAAAAATTGTCTATAGTTTAGGTTCATAATAGAGGTAGTAGACTACTTCTGATAGCTCACAATATATTCAACTAATTCCCAAAATATTTCTTACGGGCCAGAAAAAAGGGTTTCCAATCCTAGACAACTCCTCTAATGAGGGGTAAAATTGTACATTTCTCCCCAATGAGACCTGCAATGAAATTTTTGCTATATAAACCAATTCCAAAGATTTTCGATTCTGGCCCACTGTTGGTAACGTTAATGACTGACTGATTCATCATCCCATAGTCCAATCGTCTAAATTATTTATTCATTTAAAAAAATAATTGGACAGGTGTCTGGTACTTTTTTGTGAAAATCAGCCGTTTTAGGGAGAAACGGGATAAAAACTGTATTTTGGTACTTTTTTGGCACCATATGTATTTTTGAAACCAATCAACAAACAGCTGAAATTTATGTCGTATTCATAACTTATCAAAAAAATGAGAAATACAAGTTCGGTACTTTTTAGAAATTTTTTAGGGGTAATAATCGTAGCTATTTTTGGTACTTTTTTTCATAAAACATTTTTTTATATTTATTGAAATGTTCAAATATGGGATACTACTACAATTTAGAAATTTATTGGAATACAATTTTTGATACATCGGTGGGTGAAAAAAGTACCAAAAAAGAGGTAAAGTTTGGAAATTACATTTTATTCAAACTTAATAATGAATTTTCAATTACATTAAACTTAGAAACATAAGATTAAGTAAATGGAGTCCTATGTGGATAAGAATTCAAAAGAGTGGAACAAAGAGTGGAAGAACAAAAGGTACATTTTGTTCTTCTAATGGTACTTTTTTAATTTTTAATGAATTCTCTTGTTATAAAAAAATGGGAATAAAATTTATTGTTACAAGAAATTTTGAATAAATTTTCTTGTTATTGAAAATTTCAGATAAAATTTACTTTTATAGAAAATTTCAGATAAAATTTCCTTTTATAGAAAATTTTGGATAAAATTTCATTTTATAGAAAATTTTGGATAAAATTTCATTTTATAGAAAATTTTGGATAAAATTTACTTTTAGAGAAAATTTTGGATAAAATTTACTTTTAGAGAAAATTTTGGATAAAATTTACTTTTATAGAAAATTTTGGACAAAAAAATTTCCTTTTATAGAAAAATTGTTCTTTTATAGAAAATTTCGGATAAAATTTTTTCTATTATTTTGGATAAAAAGTTTACTTTTATAGAAAATTACGGATAAAAAGTTTATCTTTTATAGAGAATTTCGAATAAAAAGTTTCCTTTTATAGAAAATTTCTTTTTAACGAAAATTTCGGATAAATTAATTCAATTTCATAGGAAATTCTGGATGAAATTAACTTTTATAGAAAATTTTGGATAAAATTTCCTTTATAGAAAATTTTGGATAAAATTTACTTTTATAGAAAATTTTGGATAAAATTTACTTTTATAGAAAATTTTGGATAAAAATTGTCCTTTTATAGAAAATTTTGGATAAAAATTGTCGTTTTATAGAAAATTTTGGATAAAAATTGTCGTTTTATAGAAAATTTCGGATAAAAATTGTCCTTTTATAGAAAATTTCGGATAAAAATGTTCCTTTTATAGAAAATTTCGGATAAAAACTTTCCTTTTATAGAAAATTTCGAAGAGAATTTCCTTTTAAAGAAAATTTCGGATGAAATTGTCCTTTTATAGAAAATTTCGGATAAAAATTGTCATTTTATAGAAAATTTCAGATAAAAATTGTCTTTCTATAGAAAATTTCGGATAAAAATGTACCTTTTATAGAAATTTTCAGATAAAAATTTTCCTTTTATAGAAAATTTCAGATAAAAAGGTTCCTTTATAGCAGGCGCGGATCCACGGGGAGGGAAAAAGGGAAATTTCCCTCCCCAAAATGAAAAATCTTAATGCAAAATTTGTACTAAATCATTAATTTAAAAGAAATAGTTGTGAAAATCATTCTATTTTCCTCCCCGAAAAGCATGAGCTAGATCCGCGCCTGTTTTATAGAAAATTTCGGATAAAAACTTTCCTTTTATAGAAAATTCGGATAAAATTTCCTTTTAAAGAAAATTTCGGATAAAATTGTCCTTTTATAGAAAATTTTGGATAAGAATTGTCTTTTTATAGAAAATTTCAGATAAAATTGTCCTTTTATAGCAAATTTCGGAGAGAATTTCCATTTATAGAAAATTTTGGATAAAAAGTTTCCTTTCATAGAAAATTTCGCATAAAATTTCCTTTTATAGAAAATTTTAAAAATTTCCTTTTATAGAAAATTTCAGATAAAAAGTTTCCATTTTAAACAATTTTTGAATAAAAAGTTTCCTTTTCAATAAAAACTTTTTATGGAAATTTTCGGATAAAAATTTTTCTTTTTATTGAAAATTTCGGATAAAAAATTTTCTTTTTATAGAGAATTTGGGATAAATTCATTTCTCTGAGAATTTCAATTCATTTTTACCAAATTCATTTGAATAGACTCCAACTTCATTTAATTAATTTTTTGGGTGAAATAATTTAATTCAAAATTTACTAATTCATTGGATGAATGATTCGCGAATTAATTCAAAAATGAATGATTAATTTATAGCTCAGAAAATCGGGTTACCCGTTATAGATTTATTTTAATTTTATTGTCTAAATGGGTAACTGTGTATCATGGTATTGACTAATTCAGTAAAATCTTATTTAAAGAACTTATAACTGAAGAGGTCTGTCTTATTGACTGTATTTTCATTTACAGATAGATCTTTCGTATAGATCACATACTTACCTATAGCGTGTACATTTAAATAAATAATAAAATATTTTACTTTATTTAAATAAAAAAAAAAAAAAAAAAAACAAAACACAAAATAAATTTATTATGATGTGGCATTATTATGGGCGGTTGCAAATTCAACCAGCCAACAATTGCATGCAGTCAAAACCAGTAACATTTATTTAACTCTAGTGGGCAGTCACTTTAAATAAAACAAAACATTATTGTATTTATACATCTGTAAGACTGTCAGACAGACTCAATATCTTATAAATTGTTAAAGTTTTTACGTTTAATGAAAAAAAAATAAAAAACTAAATTAAGTAAATAACGACAAAGAGACGACATAAGCCAATTATGTTGAAAAATCGAAAACTATCAAGTACCATAATGAATTTTTATTAACAATTAATTGTTTTTTTTTTTTTTTTTTTTTTTTTTGATTTTTTTTTTTTTTTTTTTTTTGTTTACTAGAGAATAAACAATTCTTTGAATTTGAAATATTTTTCTGCATAAAATAATTAATCGAAACACAAATATAACTGACAGTTTGGTTCTTTTGCATAATTGAACCTTTAATAGAAATAATTTTATTTTTGTGTTCATATCATTATGATTATTAAGTGTAACTAACAACTTTATTTGATTTGAAATTGTATTCAAACAAACAACACATTCATTCTCACACGTGTTTTTTGGCTTAAGAGTGGGTTTTTTGTTGTTGTTGTTGTTGGTAACTCAAAAAAAGTTCCCTGTTGTTTGAATGCAATCAAAAATAACGAAAAAAAAAAAAACATAAAATTGTTAGATGTCCGCCTTTAAATTGCAACAGTTGTAATAATTTTAATTTGTTTAAACACTTGTTTAAATGGATTTGTAAAATTGTTATGGGATTATTAAGTTTTTGTTAAAAAAATTACTTTAATTTTAAAGAATTTTGTTTGACAATTAAATATAAGTGGGTTAAGGTGTACTTTTTAAGCTGATTTAAATAAATTGTGTAAATTTTTTAACAAAACTTTTAAATGTAACATTTTTTTTGAACAATAAAATTAAAATTTATTCGAGAGCTACTAGCAGAATTTTTCAAATGAATTAATTGTATAACATGTTTAAATATTAAACCCATTTTAATATATATTTTAATTTAGTTTTCATTGGCTTTATAAAACAATTAAAGTTTTAATTGATTCCTACATATTCTGTAATTTTTAGTAAATTATTTTAAATCAACATAATTACAATAATGCTCTCCTATATTCCTCTATAAGTATTCAATATAATATGTTTAATAAAAATCCTTTTTAATCAAAACTTTATGCTACAAACTTTAACATAAATAAAGTCCCGTCATCTCCTTGCCACTACATAGTTATAAAGGTGTATGAAAAACTTTGTTATTGCAACAACTATAGTCATTAATTTATACCAACAAAAAGTACAAGAGTACATCTCATCTCTACTCATATAAAAAAATATATATATATTGTTCCTATATAGGAACTCATTATGTGAAAAATATTGTGTGAGGGAGGCTGTAATTAAAATTTGAACTTGTAACTCCAAAAGTATTATTCAATTTGGCGGAAAATACTTGAAAAAAAAAGTATTTGAAACCAGGCATAAATATGAATGCGAAACAAGTTGCATATTGTTGTTAATTAAATGAAAATGTAATGAAATAATCATAATCAAAATCATAATAATGATGGTGATGATGTTGGTGATGAATATTATGATGATGATGATGTTGATGTTGCCCATGATGCAAACAATAAGAACAGAGACGGCGTGAGGAGTAAAGAGTAATAAAACAAATGAAGAGGATGTTTTATTTCTTTCTTTTTTTTCATTGGTATGATGAGGAGAATATGAATGCAATGAAATTGTAAAGCAAATTATTTTAACTTGGTTGTTACAGAGAGCAAATAAAAAAAAAAAATAGGAATAACTTTTACAAATGCTAAATGCATGAATAGATTCTATGGCCAGAATAAAAATTACAAAATACAAATGTATACATATTTGTGCACCTATACTATTATATACTTAATAGTATTGAATTTGATATACGTTGGTTGTATCAAAAATTATCAGAAATTTTGCAAAAATTCTTTAAAAAAATACTGTCAACTATTTGTCAAAAATATCATATAAAAAATTATCTAAAATCTTCTGCATCGGATATTTTCAATATACGGAAAACTAATTCCGTATATTTTCTATAAAAAAAAATGTATCCAATTTTTTTTAGGAAAAGAATATCTTTTATTCCAATATTTCTTAAAAAAAAAAACATTCTATAAAAACAACTTTTATTAAATGTTTTCTATAGAACGTTTTTTTTTAACAAAAATAAAACTTTTTAATAGAATATTTTCTAAATTCAAAATTGTTCAAAAATAGAAAATTTTTTATCCAATAATTGACAATAAAAGCATTTTTTTATACGAAATTTTCTATAAAAGAAAATTTTTTATCCGAAGTTTTCTATAAAACAAAAATAAAACTTTTGAATAGAATATTTTCTATATTTTCTAAATTCAAAATTGTTCAAAAATAGAAAATTTTTTATCCAATAATTGACAATAAAAGCATTTATCCGAAATTTTCTATAAAACAAAATTTTTTATCCGAAGTTTTCTATAAAACAAAATTTTTTATTCAAAATTTTCTATAAAAAGAAAAATTTTTATCTAAAATTTTGTATAAAAAATATCTTGAATCTTCTATAAAAAAAAAAATTTATCCGGAATATTCTGTAAAAGGAAAATTTATTAGGAATATTCCTTAAAAGAGTTATCCAAAATTACCCTTAAACTAATTTTCCTTAGTTTATACAAAATTTTCTATAATTTTTGTTTTCAAATTTCTATAAAAAGAAAAATTTTTATCCAAAATTTTTTATCCAAAATTTTCTTTAAAAAATTTATTAAAAATTTTGTATAAAAAATATCCAGAATCTTCTATAAAGAGAAAAATTATTCGGAATATTTTGTAAAAGTAAAAGTTATTAGGGATATTCCTTAAAAAAAGTTATCCGAAATATCCCTTAAAAAATTATCCGAAATTTTTCTCCGAAATATCCCTCAAAAAAATTATCCGAAATTTTTCTTAAAAAAAATTAAATAAAATTATCTGAAATTTTCAATAAAGAAAATTTATCCCGCATCTTCTATAAAAATAAAATTTATACCGAATTTTCTATGGAATGAAAATTTATTCCGAATTTTTTATGGAAAGAAATTTAATTCCAAATTTGTTATGGAAAAAGAAATTATCCTAAATTTTCTATAAAAAGAAAACTTATCCCGAACTTGCTATAAAAAGAAAACCTAACCCAAATTTTCTATAAAAAGAGAATTTATTCCGAATTTTCTATGGAAAGAAAATTTATCCTGAATTTTCTAGAAAAAAATTTAAATTTTCTATAAAAAGAAATTTGTTTCAATCAAAATTTTCTATGCAAAAAGTAGTTTTTATTGGCCAAAATTTTCTGCAAAGGAATTTCTCCTTAAGTTTTCCCTAAAAAATTTATCCGATTTTTTTTTAAGAATAACTAACTCCGAATCCCTTATAAAAAGAAAATTTAACCCCCAATCTTCTATGAAAATAAAATTTATCCCGAATTTTCTATAAAGAAAATGCCGAATCTCTTATAAAAAGAAAATGTATCCCGAATTTTCTATAAAAAGTAAATTTCTTCTGAATTTTCTTTAACAAGAAACCTTTCTTTAAAAAAAAATATTTTTCCTAAAATGAAAATTAATCTCCATTTTCTATACAACAGAAAATTTATGTTGAATTTTCTATGAAAAGAACATTTTTTTCCAAATTTTCTAAACCAAGAAAATTTTCTATAAAAAATTTATCCAAATTTTTTATCAAACATTTTTTCCGAATTTTTTTATAAAATGAAAATTAATCCCGATCTTCTATACAACAGAAAATTTATTCCGAATATTCTATGAAGAGAAAATTTGTCCCGAATTTTCTAAAAAAATAATAATCCGAAATTTTCCTTTATCTGAATTTATCTGAATTTTCCTTGAAAGGAAAATTTATCAGAAATTTTCTATAATAGGAAAATTAATCGGAATTTATCTTGTACAAAAGGAAAAATAATCTTTTGTAAAAAGACAACACATTCTCTATAAGAAGAAAATTTTTTATCTAAAATTTTCCATAAAAAGAAATTTTATTTATCTGAAATGAGAATTTTTATCCGAAATTTTCTATAAAAATCTTTTTATCCAAAGTTTTTACTAAAAAGGAAATTTTATCCGAACTATCCTATAAAAGAAAATGTTATCCGAAATTTTTTATGAAATTAATTTTATCCGAAAATTAATTAATTTTAATCTGAAATATTCTATAAAAAGAAATTTTATCCGAAATTTTCTATAACAAAAAGTTTATCCGTTATTTAATTATATTCTATTCCAATTTTAATCCAACAGAGTAACGAGGAATATCAATAGTTTAATTTATCCTGACGAGAGTCTGATTGTAATATTCTATCGGGACAATTTGAAACCATCCACGTACCTTAATACCAATCGTAGTATGCACTTGTAAAATTGTAAAAATACTACTACAACAACTACAAAGTTATGGTGGTAAAACCAAATGAGCTATAGTTTAACCAACGAACCGGAAGTCGAGAGGAAAAAATGTTTATTAACGGCACGAAAAAAAAAGGTAAAACAAAAACACATTAAAACAGAAATGGAATAAAAAGCGTTAAAAACAAGCAGCAGTAGCAATTGCAAAACGAGAAATCAGCCTGCAACAACTAAAAATGCAAAACTTCAATGGTGGACAGACAGACATACAGAATATTCATAATAATGGGCTGCCATTTTGTATTTTAACCAAAAGCATTTCATTTCTGTAAAATTTTTTCTCTACTTTTTCTTCATTTCGCGCCCACTACAACCACAATAACAACAAGAACTAATGCCGAAAGCAACAATTTTTTTTTTTAAATATTTTTTCAACTTTACTTTGTTGCCGTTCAAGAGGTGAGAGCAACAGGAAGAGAATGTGGTAAAAAAAAAGTAACAAAATGGTGGTAAGAGTATAGAGAAAAAGCGGGAATATGAATGAATTCATTTGGTAAAATGGTAAATTACATTTCCTCAATTTTAAGCATATTTTCCATAATATTTCTTAATTATAACGGTTCTTATTACAAGAAGAATTTATTAACGGTAAATGGGAAGAAAACAGAAAAGATAACAGGAAACATATTTTCTGCTTGGCAACAATATTTTTGATATACGCTTAGGTTGCTTTAGTTTATAGCCAAACATTAGCGATTTTATAATTGTGTAGGAGTTTGAAAGCAAGAGGTGGTTTTATTCCCAACGATAACTTAATTTCATTTAACATAGTAGTGTTCGTAGAAATTGATACCTTAGAAATATTTTATTGTTTCAAAGAATAAAAAAATATTAAAAAAGTTCAATTTTTTTTTTTAAATTTCCTTAAAGAAACTTTAAAGTTGGATTTATTAATTCAACGCAAACTAGTGAACAAATCCCAACGAAGACAGATTTTAAAGTTTTTTATCAGGGAGCGGGGATATGAGGGTATAAGCCTGGCATTGCCAGGTATGTACACTCATTTGATATAATATAAGATAATAGAAGATTTCACTGTATTTATTAAAATGTAATCTATTTAAAAGAGTTAATACATAAAAGCGTGCATTTTTCTATAATCTTCGATACAGTTACCTTGTTTCCATAAAATTCTTCGTGTCCAAGTGATTAGAAAAATTTGACTAGACTTATATAATTTAGTATATATCTCAATATTCTTACAAACGCATTATGATCTTTGATGACAGCTTGACTTTTTTCACAGGGTGGAGTAACATGTTCACTCCTGTGAAATCTTGTTGTGAACAAAATTATTATCTGTTCGTAAGAACAGAGGCACCAAGTAGTTGCATATACTGACGAGGTTTTGCATCTTATTAGGTGAAAATTTTTTTTCCACGATTAGTGAATTCATGAAATCAGCTCTAGGCGTACTACTGATATGATCTGGGAGACCGAACTAATGCTTTTCATTAGGAGATATAAGGTATTACCCTGGAACTC
Source organism: Phormia regina (assembly GCA_001735545.1). Taxonomy (NCBI): domain Eukaryota; kingdom Metazoa; phylum Arthropoda; class Insecta; order Diptera; family Calliphoridae; genus Phormia; species Phormia regina. The sequence goes on along the minus strand of MINK01191236.1, from coordinate 2,364 downwards.
TCGAATGAAGCCAAGTGTCTTGGCGTGATTCTGGACTCTTAAGCTTTTGTGAAAACGTAATGTTTAAAATAGTTTGCGGAAGCTCTATGTGCTTTCCAAGGTCTGTCTATTAGATGAATATTGCAGTAATTAAGCCCTTGTATGGTCGACGGCCCATATATCTACTATAAATAAAGTAAAGAGATTTGCTAGTCTATCAATTACTAATTCAATGAGTTCCAATCCCAAAGCCGGTCTATAGACTATGCTAGACATTCCTCTCTTTGATATTTTCATTAAAAATATCTTCTCCTAGTCCGCTCTATGACCCAAAGTGTTGTGCAAATTTGGGCATTACCGCGTTGGTCATGACACTATATTGAATGCAATAGGCAGATCGGATCTTAAACAGGAGACTAATTATTTGATACCGTCAATAAATTTCGAAAGGACCTTTCACATTAGAATCCCATCTTGGAGAGAGTGGGCAGCAAATTCCCTGCTTAGGGAATATGCAATCTTTGCATTCACTGATGGATCGAAGACGGCAACCGGCACTGACACGGGTATTTCCTTTGACGACTTAGACATTTCGATGTTACCCAATTCCAGGTCGAAGTATGTTACATTAATGTGGCAGCGAAGCGAATTCAGGAATTTCTGCTCTTTGAAAATTTATATATATAAAATGGAGATGGGTTGACGATTCTAAACGTTCCTTCGCTCAGCTAAGACACCTTCGGTAGTTGCTGATATGGGTTTCGGATTATACAGGTATTCGTGGAAACGAAATGTTGGCTGAATACGCAGTAAATGCATCATCTTTGGACGAAGAAATCGCTTACGAAGACATTCTTACTTCCTTCGTTTCTGTAACCAATATTCTTAGTCGTCAATCAGCACTTATAGACTACCATGGACTCTCTAGAATTATAGACTTAGTATCTCTTGAAAGGACATCTATACCTGTATCACAGGGCACTGTATAATTGGGCGCATGTCAGAACTTCTAGGTTATCCAGGAAATAGCATTTGCCGAAGTTCTTTAGATGAGGAAGAAGTAGAATCTGTTCAACACTTATTATGCGAATGTATAGCACTGAAAGGGCTTAAACTTAGGCATCTCGGTAGGGAACTCTTCTGTGATCTGGATTGTCTCAATAACTTTTTACCGTCAAACCTAATTAGATTTGTTAGGAGTACGGGTTGGTTTTAAGATGGACCAACTGAACATTCGTTTTTGTTTAAAGAAAGGAAGAGCAGCTTTCTTTATATAAGGTATCACAATGAGGGCGTCCGACTATACTTCCAATGGCGGGCGACCCTTATAAGCTAAAGTTACATATTTATTTTAAATCCACAGAAATGTTGCTTAAATATACGTAAGCACCTTGAAAATAGTTGTCATCTAAAGGTCAGAAGTAAAAAAAAACAAATGTTCTCTGGGGGAGGTAAATATAAATAAGTTTTAGAGAAAATTTGCTAATATCGTTGATGCTTATGGAATGACAACACTTTTAAAATGTATATTTAGCACCATGTTACACAGTGGGCACAGAAGCGAAATTTTTTGCTAAAAGTAGTTTTCAATTCAGATTTCAAAAATTTTGCCTTTGGTCCCACCGTTTGGTGTGGGATAATTATAAACATACTTATGAAACTATAAGATATCATTGACAAATATTATCATTTTGCTATTGCAATAAACATACTGACGTCAATATTTGTCATGGTATATTTTAAACAATTTTATCTTGTTACTAAGAAATATTATTCTTTAAACAAATCATTTGTTGTCTTTTTAATCCTCCACTTACACGAAACGAATTTTTAATTAAAACAAAATTTTAAACTTTCTATGGGGCAGTTAAGAATAAATTATTTAAGCAAATGGTTTTAACAAATAAAAACAACAACAAAAAATAGATAATTTCCTATTCAATGAATTTTCAACCAGAAAAAAAGTCAAAATTTATGCCATGTTTAGTAACTGACATGTTGTCAGACTTGTTTTGGTAACTATTTTATGGTGTGTGTGTGTGTGTTTGTGTTTTTTTCAACTTTTTAAATATAAAAACCAATTTTCATTAAAATTTATAGAGCTTCCGGTTTTTTGTTTCCTTTTATATTATTTTTTTTAATTTTTAGAAAAAAAAACTGTTACAATTTAAATGGATTATTACATTTTTTTGTTGCTTTTTTTGGAAAAGAAAAAAAGATGATAAAAAATTCAGTTTTATTTAAATCAGCAGGATTTTTTTTAGACAAAAATCCTTGTTGAAAAAAAATTCAATAAAATTAACTTGGAAATTATGAGCGTGTCAAATAAAAAAAAAAAAAAAACAAATTCTAACAACCCGTCAGCACTTTTAGGCTCATAAGATT